>JADRCD010170448.1:13501-29746 GCA_019843815.1 Montemys delectorum | reverse complement strand
GGGGGGGGGGGGGGCGGGGCGTACGCTATAAAGGGGCGCGGCAGGACGAGGGGGCCACTCGCAGCCGGTGTGGCCCGCGCGTCCGGGCACTCGGCACTGTGACCGCCTGGTGCCGGACAGGCCTAGGGACCAGGTAGGGCGTGAGTGGAGATGCGGGCTGGCAGCGAGATTTAGGGCCACAGGGATAGAAGGGAAGGAGGCGGGACAGGGAGGGTTAATGTGGAGTCACCCCCGCCCCCTCCCCCCGAGGTCTGTCGGGTCGAGCCTTGCTCCTCCCGTTCGGTTCTGGTGCATCACGCCCCATCCCCAACTGTGCTGGGGAGAGGGATGAGCAGGTCCTAGCCTTCCTGCCTTGGGGTGGGTCTTGCCTCCGGAGCCATCTGTCTGCAACATCCACGGCTGAGGCAGGTCTTGCCTCGGAGCTGAGTATCTAGAAGGGTTCGTATCTGCAGCGTCATTCTCGGACCCTGGCAGATAGCAGGGGTGGGAGGAATCCAGGGGCTCGGTTCCCCTAATCCATTTGCTTCGTTTGAGCTCAAGGTTTTCAATCTCAGCGCAAGGGCCCTTTAGTTTGGTGGGAACGTCAGCTAAGCCCCACCCCACCCCCACCCCCGGTTTTAGAGGCTTCTAGGCGGTCAGACCTGCCCGGATTCATTGGGAGAACTAGGAGCTAAAAGGGAGGAAGGCGGATTAACGTTTTATTTTAATCTGGTTTTGAACTGTGGTTGCCGTCTGGGGCAGCCGGGCGCGGCAGGGAATGGGAGTGCGCCCAAAGCAGGGGAGGGGGATGAGGGTACTCTCTGGTCTTAGGATGCTGGGAAGACGAAAGAGGCCACTTCCACCGGGACAGCTAGAGTGTACCTTAACTCTGCCCCTCCGCAAAGGCTCCGGGGTGGCAACCTAGCTAAGAAGGGTCCGAGGGATCTAATCCTGGTCCTCGCCCCAGATGGCCCCGCCCCCTCCCGGGGGAGCCACTGCGGCAGTGGAGGGGAAGGACGGGAGATGGGAAGGGGTCTGGGGGCGGCTTCCCTTCCCCTCCCCCTTCCGGGACAGGCGGTCTTTGTTCCCTGCGGCGGCGGCGGCCGACAGACACCTGTGAGGCTTCAGGGCTAGGGCTGGGGAGGGTTTAGGACGCGTGGCGAGCCTCCGGTGCCCACTCCAACTCTGTACCCTCAGGTGCTCCCACCGAGGCAGAACCGACTGTGGCCAGTTCTCGGGCTGCCGAGAGCCGTCCAGTGTGGTCCCACAGTACTCCTGGCCTCCAAACGCACTTCCCCTCCCCCAGCCCAGGGTCAGATTTCCAAGTTTGCTGTGCTACAACACACCTTGGCTAGCAAGGGGTTCCTTGGGAGGTGGGATGGTAGGGCATCGGGGCGCAGTTCGGCCGGCGGCACCCCAGCCCAAGGGAGGAGGCTAGAACAGAAAGTGGGCACCGGGACCCCCTGGGGGCCAGACCCAGCTGGGTTGGGCGGACGGGCGGGGCTCGCGACGTATCCGCAGTCCCCGTCGGGCGTGCCCTGCGACGCGCACCAACCGGAGCAACCTTCAAGGTGAATCATCTTCGGTCCGCCTCCCGTCCCTCCCCCGCCTCGCAGCACCTGAGCCAATGGCGGGGCGCGGGGGGCGGGCGGGGCGCTGGGGGCGGTAAAACCCTCCCGGAGTCATTATCTCTGCACTCCGTCGAGCCCCCGGGTCTCGGTGCCGGAGCCCGCCAGCCTCCTTCCTCGGACGCGGTCGGTCACACCTGGTGCACCCCGTTCGTCTGCCTCTGGGGCCCGGTGCCCATCCAGCCCTACCCGGCCTGCCGCGTGGAAGAGGCTCCTCCTCAGGTGGCTCGGCCGGGGCCTTCCCTTGCAGACCTGTCACCCGACACCCAGGAAGCGCGCGGCCCCATCCCGGCTCCTCTTTGTTCCCCCGCTGGGCTCCGCGCTCCGGCGCCGCCTCCTCCCGCCAGGGTCCTGGAGATTTGGGGCGCCGCCCTCGGCTCCACCTGGGCGCGCCTCAGGTTCCGTCCATCGGGCCCGCTCCCGACGAGGGCCCCCTCTTTGCCTAGTTCCTCGGGTGTGGACTCGGATCCGAGCTGGGAGGCGGCGGTGCGCCCAGCCCGGAGCCGGCGCAGGTGAGTGTGCGGGGCGGGGCCGGGCGGAGCCAGTGCGGGGCCCCGGAGAAGGTGGAGCGGGCGCCCGAGGGCCAGCAGTGCTAGCACCCAGTTTTGTGGGCGGCCGGAGGGGAAAGCAGAGGCCACGTCGTGGCTGTGGCCTTCGGGGATGACGCGGCACTGTGAATTCCTCACTTCCTTGGCCTTTTGGCGGGGATGCCGACGAGGTGCCGGGGTGGGGGTGGAGGACGGGGCCCTCAGTACCGTGTGCTCCGCATCCAGTGCGGTTCCCTGGGCATGGAGAAAGGGGGTCATTTTGAGCCCAGATTGGGTTTGGCTCGGTGCCTGGGGCTGCCCGCCCTAATGTCGCCTCCCGGAGGAATTCGGCTGGGGTCCCGGGAGTTTCGCCGCCCTGTTGGGCCCGGGAGGAAGTGCAAGGCCGGGAGGCTGACCGCGACGCGGGCCGGGGAGCGTTCCTGCGTCGGGCTGGTTTCTCCAGCCCCTTCTCAGGGTTTCGCTGCAGGTTGGTTATCGCTTCCGTGGCCCGGAGCCTGCCCCGCCCAGTCCCCTGGGAAAAGCTGGTCCCAGACCTTAGCTTGCCTTCCTTCTGTATCCTTCGGCCTGGAGCAAGCGGATACCAGTTCTGAGTCCGAACCAATTCGGTTAGCAAGGGCTGCTCCCAGGTCCCCAGAATCCTGCTCCCGGAACATGTCTTTCATGTTTTACTAGTCGGTGAATCCAGTAGTTATGGGCAATGACGATGCCGCCCAGGCATCAGGGATCGCTCAGTTCTGCGGAGCCCTACAGGCTGAACCCTTCCTGTCCCTTCATCCTTGGCATCCCTACACTAAGTAGAAAGATCTGCCAGTGCAAGGAACGCAATTCTGATTAGGAGATTAGGGTCAGAGATGGGAGGGGTGCCCTATTAGGCGCCGTCTCTGTTTCCTGTTGGCTTTGCTCACCTGAGGACTAAGAGTCCAGTTTTCACACTGTGGACCAGGTACCTGCGCTACACATCGGTCCTGAGACACTGGGCACACAGCTCAGCCTAACCTGCATCACAAACCTTGGGCATCACGTTTCCAGATTTCTGTTCCGAGGTCAATCAAGCCTCCTCAGAATCCAGTCCTGGTGGGCTCGCTGTAAACCGATCAGTGGGAGGGACATTATTACACAAAGAAGAAACAGTTTCACTGTAATAGTCTCCCTTGTGAGGATTTCGTTTATTCTTATTTTACACTAGGAGTATTAACGGGGTCTAGTGGCCCCGGGAATGTGCTTGTGCAGTGCACAACTGCATACACTCGAGTTTGATGCATGCCTGGGGAGCTTGGACTGCATGGAAAGCAGCTTGAGGGGCTCCTAAGATCTCATTAGCCAACCAGGAGGTTGGGCCACGCCCTGAGCGAGTGGAGAGGCTGGCCGCCCCAGCCTTTGCGGCATTCGATGGAGATATAAATGATCGGTGCGGGGCCGATCGCTGGTGGGAAGATTCGCAATAGAGACTCTAGATTCGTTGTGTAGAGGTTGATAGGAACAGTTAAGTTACAGGGCTGAATGATAAAAAGAGATCCCTAAAGACTCCACCCGAACCACTCACCTCTAGGGAGCTCTGGTACTGAGAGAATGGGGAGGGAAGAGGCTCATACAGGTCCAGGGAAAGACCGCCACCCCACACCCATCCCCCGCCAAGGGAGGGAGGGATGATTCTTCAGAGTGTATTGAAGATCCAAGAAGAGTTCTGGAGGGAGATCAGCCTAAGGGGAGTAGGGCTAGGGGAGGGAGACCTTGCAGAGCATGTAGGATACACACTCACCCAGGAGGACATCCTGTGCTCCTGCCAGTCCCCCTTACACACCAGCTCTGATGCTTGTTAATTGTTCACAAGGTTGTGGGGGACAACCTCTTCCCACGGTCAGAAGAGGAATTTCCTATCCTTTAATCTCAAGGTCAGGGTTCTGACCTACAGGGATAGCAAAAGAGACTGCCAAAGTACATCACGGTTGGGGTTGCGGAGTACCAGGGATGCTTTTGCAGAACTCCACCATCCCCATTTCAGGAGCTCCTATTTCCTCTGACCCAGGACAGGTTCTGCTTCCACTAAGGTCTAGGGATTACCAATCCGCTGTGTGTTGGGTGGACTCTGGCTATGGACTTGGGTGTGGCCCTGCCTGGGTACTGCAGCGTTATCTCCTGCCGCATTTGAATTAGGAGGGGCAAGGCAGCGCAGGGAGGAGCCTCATTCAGCTGATTAGAACTGTAAGCTGTTCCCTGCTCTCCAGCCCCCTTCAGCTACAGAAGAGGAAGATGTAGCCGGAAGGGTGGGCATGCCAGGCACTTGATCTGACGGGGCTATTCTCTTCCTATGGTGCTCCATTCCTTCCTGGGTGCTCCAGACCGAGTTCTCTGAGGACGCTGGTACCCTGAGTGTGTCTCAGTCTTCCCCAAAGCCCTTCCCCATTGCTATTCCTCTGTTCCATAGGAATGGGGAGGGGGGTTAGGATACTGTGTCCTAAATATCTTGAGTCTTTAGGGAAAGGAGTTTCCAAACACAAGTCTAAACAGCTTCTCTTTCATGTTCTCCGGGTTCATGTTAAACTGTAGATTTCTGAGTGGGCCACAAACCTACATTTCAGGGGGCTTCTTGCTGATTCTGATTCTGACAAAGACACTCCAGACCACACACAACACACTAGTCACATGGCTGTCTCCCCACCACCACCACCACCCATAGCCTCACCTTCAATCCCTACGTTCAGAGAATTATAGTGGGAGAAACTGAGGCCACAGGCCAGGGAGTAACTTTCCCAGATTACATCTTACCAAGATGAAAATGGCCTTTGGGAGATGGGGCTGGAGGGCCAGAGTCAACAAATGAGTGAATTTTCTGTCAAAGCCCCACAAGTATGTTATCAAGCTCAGGACTTATAATAGGTTTACCTTGGGGTTAGCCTGGCATAAAAACTTAGAAGGTTTCTGAGCTGGAGAACCCTATCCTACCCCTTCCAGTGTATATCCCCTTCCCGTCCACCTTTACCAGTGGGTTCCAGGCCGGCCTAAGGGTAAGCTGAGCCTGGGTTGGCTCTTCCACAGTGTTTCCAGCTCTCATGCCCTGGGCACCAGCTCCAGAGAGATTTACCCTCCCTCTTTCCTCCATCCCCAGGGCACCTGGCACCAGAGGCAAGGGCCTCCATCCTACCTTCTCTCGTGGCAGCCGCTGTGGTAACCACTGACGCAACCACCCCAGCCCTCCCTTGGCTCTGTAGCCTCTACCTTCCTCCAAAGTACTCTCAGCCTTCCAGGGCTGCTTCCGCGGGCTCTTGCCAGAAACAGTTCACTCTAGCTCCTTCCAAGCTGCCTCCCTGTCTAAAGGAGCTTCCTGCCCTGATCCTTGGTCCAGCAACCAAGGTGCCCATCGGGGACACTTTGCAGTCCTGCCTCCTGGGCCTCTGTTTGTGTCGTCCGACAAGCTGGGATTGCTGGCCTCTGTGCTAAGAGGCCAAGAAGCACATTGGATGTTCTTGTCACTGCCCATTTGGGAGTAGGTGAGGTCCAGCACGATAGGTCATGAGGATCTGGCAGCTGCTTGCTGACCTTGGCAAAAAGGTGGCTTGTTTGGGCAATGGTATTGGGATGTGAGCCTTTGGGATGAGATGGGAAACTCTGTGCTGCCTGCTGCAAACTCCAAGAAGTCAGTCTTTCTCCTCTCTTGCTCTTGTCTTCTTGAAGGTCAATATGGGCTGGTAGGCAACAAGGAGCTGGTGGAGAGCTGGTGAAGAGGAGGGTGCCAAGCTGTGGGTGACAGCAGTGGGGCCTGGGTGGAGAGCTGGTGAAGAAGAGGGGTGCCAAGCTGTGGGTGACAGCAGTGGGGCCTGGGGGCGAGGGAAGTAGGCTGTAGGGCCTCTAGGAGTTCTTCTGGGTATGGATGGGGCTTGGAGGCCTCCAGGAGAGGGCGGCTGATCCCTCTGCAGGGTCTGCAGGCCGGAGAGTGTGACTCCTGTCCTGTGTATGGCACTGGTAGAATTCACTGTGAACAGTCTCGGTCAGTGAATTACCGAAGGGCCATAAACAGAGCAGAGACAGATCCGCGAGTGCCTCAGAGCTCCTCACCCCTTTCTGCCTGGACCTCACTGTTTCCGGGGGTGCTGGGGTACAAAGACCTCCTCTACTCTGTCCCCAGAGGGCCTGTTCCAGTACCATCTGCTTGGCCGATTTTGGCACTAGCACATTTTTGCTTGTGTCTCTCCGCTCTGAGCAATCATGTGCAGTGCCAATATGGGAAAAGCGGGCTGCGGCGGCCATGTTCACTTCCCCCTGCATCCCAGGGTCTGTGTGTCTCACCGGTTCCCGGGCCCATCTGGCTTACTGTTGGGTGAGGGTACAGCCCTCCCCTAGTGAACTGCCAGATCACCTTACACTGCCTGAGGCCCGAGTGGAGTCGGAGTTGGGCAATCTGAGCTGGGCCAACAGATGGAGTTGCTTGGGGTGGAGGTGGGGGTGGGGGTCACCATCTGTAGGGCCTACTTCGGTGATGTGTGGGTAAGAAAGGCCCTGTTTGGCTCCTCCTCCTTGATCCTTGAGGTGAGACCTCTTCTAGTAGAATGGGGTCTAGCCTTCAGCTACAGGATTCCAAGGAAGCAATTCCAAGCAGTGGGATATGCTTGGAATATGCTCAGCATGCGTGTTTTGTGAGGCTGGCTGTCCTACCTAGAGCCCACCATTGAGTGGTCTGCCTCTGGTCAGTGATGAGAGGGATGCTAGTTTGGTTTGGCATTAGAGTGCTGGGAATGTTCTGGAAGGGTCAGTTGTGGCCTTTACATCTACACACTAGTGTTGTTTCCTGCGTCCTCGGAGTCCCTGTGACTTAATGGCCCTCAACGGCCCATACATGTGTTAGGTAACGTATATGTAAACTCTGATCTCCAACAGCTGCATGGGGTTTGCAGTTTGTAAGGAGTCATCTTACAGATGGAGAAAGAGGCCATGCTGGAGGTCCATGAGTAGTGAACTAGAGTCAATACCTCTCTTCAGTCACCATGAGGTATTAACCTCCAGTGGCCTTGCTCTGTGGAGGTTGCTTACACCCCCCCAGGGCTGGGTGAATCTTGGCTCTGACCCTTCATACATATATCCCTGGTCTTCAAGATGAGGAAGATCTGGACCTGGTCCATAAGGCTTAGAAGAACCCACCCTACCCATCAGCCAGGCTCTTGGGTGAAGCCCTGGTGGTTAGCAGGCAGTGAGAGCTGAGCTGGCTGACCTGGTCCACTGACTGTCTGGTAGCCAGCATATCTGAAGTCATTGGGCCAGCCCCTAATGAGGCTGCCTCTCCCTGGGGAAAGGGAACCTCATGGAAGGGCTAGTTACTCAGTCCAATTATTGAGTCATTTTAGGTGGCCAAGCTAGAAAGGCCTGGGGCTAGGCCAGGGGGATGTGTGGAGTGGAGTCTGGAAGTTAGAAATCAACCAATCCGGCCAGGTGGTGGTGGCGCACACCTTTAATCCCAGCACTGGGGAGGCAGAGGTAGGCGGATTTCTGAGTTTGAGGCCAGCCTGGTCTACAGAGTGAGCTCCAGGTCAGCCAGGACTATACAGAGAAATCCTGTCTCGAAAAACCAAAAAAAAAAAAAAAGAAAGAAAGAAAGAACTCAAGCAATCCAGTTGGCTGCTCATCAGGAACGTGGCTGAGCATCCAGGGCCGCTTGCTTGGGTGCCCTAGGATTGTGTTGGAGAGTGAGGACATTTATACCTACTACTGCCAACCCATAAATCTCTGGGGTAGGGTGCTAGTGTCGCTATGGAGAAAGCCATCTGAGCACTGAGGGGAAGGGAAGGACAGGAAGAGACCTCACAACTACTGCCCCGTGAGGTCTGTTTCAGGTCTTGCCTCTGTAGGCCCTGGTCCCCTGTCTCAGGGGCTTCTGGCTGCTACCTGTTTTAATCCCTCCCTAAAGCTGTAATTCTACAACTCTGCTGCTTCTTGGCCAGCACTCAGGGAGCATTCTTAGCTGGGTCCCTCTAACCAAAGCAGTCCTCAGCCGCCTAGTGGTCTTGCCTCTCACACAGGTGCTGGTGTGGCCAGTTCTATACTTCTTTCCAGGCTCAGGGCTCCACCCCTCTGGGGCCTGCATTCCCAGAGGATGACCTCGGGCCATAGCTTTCTGGTTCTCCTCATCTAGCCTGTTCTAGGCCTGGGTGAAAGTTCACTATAGTAGTGACTGCCGGTGAGCGGAGGCCACAAGGCTGATTGGACTCTGTAGAAAATCAGCTTCCTGAGGACCATGGCTGATGAGAGCCTGGTAGGAAGGGAGGGCTCACCCTGTCAAGCAGGACCGGTTTCTTTCTGGCTGCCTGATCCTGTGGAAGGATTTACCCTTACCCTCTCAGTGGACACCAGGACAGTTGGTGAGGTTTAATCCACCTGGGGACCTTCCTGCCTTGTATTTTTCAGGCACAGTTGGTCCCAGGTGCCTGAGTTGCTGCCTCCTGGGTAGGCTTCTTGCCTTGTTGCCTGGTGTTGGGGCTGCCTGGGCCAGCAGCTCCCCAGAGTCCCTGTGCAGTGGATTATTCCAGACTTCCACCCTTCCCCCACCCCTGCATTTGCTTATTCAATCCAGGCCATTATCCGGGTCCCTGCCCCAGCTCTGCAGTCCTCTGGCTCTTGGAAATGCGATCTGGCTCCATTGATCGCAGGCAGGCGGGGCTGCTTGCTCCCAGCCTGGCTAGCGCTGCCCAAGCTTGAGCAGTCAGGGGCGGTGACAGGATAGGAACCCTCCTCACTCACACTGGAGTGGAAGGAGTGACCCACTCAACCCACTGGTGCCTCTTCTCTACACCGTATAGTGTGATAAAAATGGCCTGCCTTTGGGAGGTACGTGGCCAAGAAACCAAGGTTCTGCTTGTGTCCCCAAAGGGGACTCGCTCTAGGTCAAGGTTTCAAGGAGCTCCCTTGCCAAATAGATCACCCCAGCAGCCCTTGAATTCAGTACTAGGATCACAGGCGTGGCTCATAACTCTGGCCCGGTGGAGTCCTCTCAGCACCCAAGCCTAGGCCACTGGCAGTGCCCAGCCTCAGCGTCCTGGGTTTATCTGCAGCTCTGCCTTTCCAGAGCTTTGAATTCTTCATCCCTCCTGCAGAGCAGGGAGGACAGAAGGGATGGTGACATTTCCATTACTGGCCCCTGTAAGCCAGTAGTTCCCCTAGATTTCTGGAAATGAATCCATGGGTAGTTTGAGGGCAAAGAAGTGTACTGCCTTTGGGGCTCCTCAAAGGCTACAGGGGTGTGTGAAATCTTTTGGAGGGGATGGGTAAGGAGATCTCTGCACTTGGGAGAGAGCTGTACAGCTAGGCTGTGCAGCTGTGCTTGGCTTGGCTGGCCCTGCTGGGCTGCAGTGATGGCTGTCTAGACTCTCCAGAGAAAGTCTTAGCCTAGGTGTTCTTCTTCCCCTGCCTCAGGGAGGAGACCACAGGCCTGGCAGTGGTTTGCCTGTGGCTTGACAAGGAAGTGGGATATATATATATGCATTGACTTTTTAACCTCCCTCCTGGTGGGGTGGGACAGCTGAGGGACTTTAGGCTGTGGGGAGTGTCAGGAAGGGATTAAACAGGATGCCACCTGGGGCCCTTAGTAGATGGCAAAGCTGGCTCCCTGCAACTCTCTTCCTTGGTTACCAAGCGGGGACTCCTTGACCCAGTGTGCACCCATTCCCAAGCTCCTGCTGTCAGGTGCCTGGGGTGCAGTCTCTTTGAGAGCAGTGGCTATGGCTCCTTCACTGCCCAGTGCCCCTACACAGGGACTGTGGGTCTCAGAGGGGAAGTAGGGAGGGGGAGAGTCGAGGGGGTTTCTACCCTGAAGCAGGACCATAGAGGTTGAAGGACCATAATCTGGACCCTCCTCAAACCACCCTAACTGCTTCTTCTTCAGCATAGGCTCACTGGTCTGGCTGCTGGAGGCCTCCCACCATTTTTGGCAATGGTAGAACTCACACCGGTAAGGTAATGGGACCCGGTGGTTCTAGACTTGCCAACTATGGTGTAAGTGCTGAGCTGCGGAAGGAGGGTCTGCACCATGCCGGAACCTGCTGATCACCAGGAAGGAGAGGGGACTCCAGTCCCCAGACCACCAGGCAGTGACAGAGGGTGGGCGCAGGCAGAAGTGAGCCTTAATGTTTCCCTGCGCCCCCCTGAGGTCACAAGTCATGAAGTCAGCTGGGAAGCCCACCTCTTAACCCTCAGCGACAGTGAAGACGGCCTGGAATCCCAGCCTTGCTCCAGGATGGCCCTCACGGGGATGGTGGGGAATCCTAAGCTTGGTGAGGGTTTTCCTCTTGCCACCCTCAGCCCCTTTTCCAAGGGCTGTTTTTCGGGTAGGTTCTGAGGCCACAAGGAAATGTCTTCTGGTCTACGCACAGAGTGTGGATTCCCTTTCGAGCTTCTGGCGAGGGGGTGAGGATGGAGATAGTATTCTTTCCACTCACAGACATCTAGGACTCTCCCCCGGACCCTAGAAGGGTAGAGGAATAAAGGCTGCCACGTGGAGGGAGTGCGCTGAGGTCGTCTGGAGCTGCGGCCTCAGTGCTAGCCCTGCCAGCTCTCTGCTTTGCGGATAGGCTGCTGACCTCTGAGCCCGTGTTCACAGAGGGGCGCAGTCCGACTGTGCTTACCGGCTAGACTGCAGGTTCCTACAACTCAACTTTGGAGCTGGGGTGAGTGACTATTCCCAGAGGGAGGAGCTTGGTGGGTGGGCCCATCTGGGAAGTCTGGGCCCCAGGGTTGATTTCCTGTCCCTATAGATGGCCAAGGTAGCTGCCTTGGGAGCTAAACATATGTTTGTGACTGTGCAGATGCATATCTGTATATGTGACCTTAGTTAAAGTCTTTCCCCTTTCTCTGAGGCCACCCCAAAACCTCAACTCGTTATTTGTAACTGGACTTGCTTTCTTCCTCCTTTGCTCTCAGTAATATACATTCCAGTCCGCGGGGCTAGCGGGGGTGGGTGGGTGGGTGGGGGGGGGGGGGGGGTGGGGTGGGTGGGTGGGTGGGTGGGGACATAGGCCAAGAGGAAGGAGGGGAAGGAGGGGCAGGGACACCCCAGAGGAGAAAGGCAGTGTCCTCCTACCCAGCGTACAGGTGGGAAGAGGCTGGGCTGCTTGGTAAATACGCACGCGCGCGCACTTCAGAGACAGCCTTAGCACCATACTGTGCCGACGGCAGGCCACTGTCATCAACTTTAAAATTTCACCAGTATTCTATGCCAGTACCCCATTTCTCTCTTCTCCTTTGCAGGGGTTCCATTTATTTGTTCAATGTTTCTTAGACAGAGGTTCACTAAATTTATATATTTATTTATTTTTGTGATAGGGTCTAGCCTCATAGCCCAGACTGGCTCAAACTCCAGATTCCCTGCTGTCTCCATCTCCGGAGTACTGGCATTGCAGGTATGTATCATGGGGGGGGGGGGGGGGGGGGGTTGGGTTTTGTTTGTTTGTCTTTGTTTAGAGAAAGGGTTGCCCTCGCTGACCTAGAACACACTCTGTGGACCAGGCTGGCCTCAGACTTACAGAGATCCGCCTCGCCTCTGCCTCTCTGCCTCTCTGCCTCTCTGCCTCTCTGCCTCTCTGCCTCTCTGCCTCTCTGCCTCTCTGCCTCTCTGCTCTCTGCCTCTCTGCCTCTGCCTCTGCCTCCTCTGCCTCTGCCTCTGCCTCTGCCTCCTCTGCCTCTGCCTCTGCCTCCCGAGTGCTGGGGTTAAGGATATGGATCACCATGCCCAGCTAGTTGACTATTTTATAGGTCAGATTTGTTCTTGAACCTGAAGGCTATGGGAGCCCAAGCAAGCAGTGGGAAGATGTGGCAAGATGCATGTTTTGTGAGAGCATGTTTATGGTCAAGTGGAAGATCAAAGGATCAAATGGAACTATGGTCCCAGGATTTCTGAGGAAGCGAAGGCTGATTTTCATAGGTTCAAGGCCTACACAATAAATTCCGAGCTATCTTAAGCTACATAGCAAGACTCTGCCTCCAAAACCAAAACAGGCTGGGTTGTGATGGTACACACCTTTGATCCCAGCACTCTGGAGGCAGAGGCAGGCGGATCTCTGAATTTGAGGCCAGCCTGGTCTACAGAACAAGTTCTAGGACAGCCAGGGCTACACAGAGAAACCCTGTCTCGAAAAACAAAACAAAACAACAAAAAGACCCAAACAAGATAAAGCAAAGTCAAAAAGTGGTCAGTGGAAGACACTAGGGTTCATTCCAGAGGGGATGTGGGGGATAGTAGTCCCCTGACACAATCCTCAAGAAGGTAAGTGGGCTCTGCCTAGTGTGGGTCACATGGCTTAGGAGAGTAATAAACCACCTCTGATTTGACTGAAGGGTGGCTAATGGCACCCAGTCTCAGTGCCAGTACTTCTAATGGTAAGCGTTCAGGTGGACAGGTAAGGGGCTGCAGTTAGTATGTGATTTATAGCCAGAGCTAGAGGTTCATGGTGGGGTGCTGTCTGTGCCTCGGACCCCTGCCCCCCGGCTGTGCCGTACAGCTTCTGGGCTTCCAGAATGGCTGGCTTGGGAACTGAAGGGGCAGGCAGGGGATGAAAGCATTCTGCAACCTTGATGGGTTAGCACTGAAGAAGAAATCAGGGGGCTTTGGCCTCTTAATAAAAACCGTACTCCTGTAGCTGAGCGTGGTGGCCTTTAATCCCAGCACTCAGGAGGCAGAGGCAAGCAGATCTCTGAGTTTGAGGCCAGCCTGGTTTACAGAGTGAGCTCCTAGACAGCCAGAAAAAAACCCTGCCTCAAAAAAAAAAAACAAAAAAAACCCAAAAAACTGGATGTGGAATATCTGCTTGTGCTGGGCAGGGTACAGGTGAGCAAAAATGGGCCACAGACATGCCTTAGGCCAAGAGGAGCAAGAAACTAGGGCTGGGCAGTGGTGGCACATGCTTTTAATCCCAGCACTCGGGATTTCTGAGTTCGAGGCCAGCCTGATCTACAGAGTGAGCTCCAGGACAGCTAGGGCTACACAGAGAAACTTTGTCTGGAGGGGTGGGGGGTGGGGAGAAAAAAGAAACTGAAGGTTGTGAATTCTATCAGAAGGGGGCTGGGTGGTGGCCTAATGGCTCTTTTTGCCTTTGCAGGTAGTTATCCCAACAGCTATGGCTATTTGGGGTGGTGGGCGCCCTACTCCCAGGGCAATTACTACCTCTGCTCTGGGCTTCCATTCTAACTGTCCCCTAAGGCGCTTACTGCTTCAGGACTCCTTCCCCAGGCTGTAGTTAGGTGCACCCACCTCTCCTGAGCCTGCTGCTGAAATCATGGCCAGGTGGGATGCTCTCCCCTCCCCTCCCCCACCCCCACAAATGCCAGGCGGGGGTCAGGTGGTGTCAGTCCGACTTTTGTGCATAGTGTGTATATGTGTTTCTCACACGTCTGTGCGGAGCCCAGGTGTGGAGCGTCTCCCCCCATCCCTTACTGTTTTCTTCCTTTCTCTATGTTTGTGAATTTGTTTATTTTGGGGGAGGGTATCCTGGTACACCTGTGGAAGTCAGAGGACAGCTTGCCCCAGTCGGTTCTCTTGTACCAGTGGGTTCTGGGGTTGTTAGGCCCTGTTTCAAGTGCCTTTGCCCACTGAGCCTTCACAATGGCCTTTGTTTGCAGACGGAATCCCAAGGAAGGAGGCATCTTACTAACAGCCAGCTTCCCAGCGCCCCTCCCCCACTCAATTTATTTCTACATGGTCTCCTGTAGTTGAGCCTGGTGTTGAGTGCACTGAAGCCAAGGATGACTTTGAACTTCTAATCCTCCTTCCTCTACCTCCCAGTGCTGCCATTAGCAGAGTGAGTCATCACCCCCCAGTTTGTGTGGTACCTCTGTTCTGTGTGTGCTAAGCCAGCACTGGACTGATGGGAGTTTCCTCTCACATTCAAGCTGTCTGGCCTGAGCTTTTCGAAGGAGGCCCTGGGACCTCAAACTTGGGTGTCCACCTCAGCTCCCCAGTCCATGATCTCAGGTACCTTCAAGACCTGCTCATTTCTTGAGCTCTGGTTCCCACAGACCAAGGCTTCATGGGTGGGTTTCCCTTGGGCCCCATGAAGTCACAGGAAAGCCTTCTTGGCTTTGACCTTCCAAAAGGAAGTTGTGTCCCATAGCCAAGGCTGGCAGGTGGGTCTAGCATGAGGGTTAAGGATAGAAGGTTCCCCAAAGTAGCCTACCAGAGCAGGAAGGGGGCAGGGCTGGCCTGGCCTGGCCTGCAGCTGTGTGAGCATACATTTTGGGCTTGTTATGCTCACAGCATTGCTGTGGGCCTTCCACTACACTTAGCTGGGCTGGGAGGTAGGTCAGGCAAGGGGATACTTGTACTGCGCAGTGAGGATTCAGGGCAAGGGAGCCAAGGAGAGATAGGCTCAGCACCTTGGGGCTGGTCTGGTTCTATGGCTCCTGAGTATAGGCAGTACCCAAATTGGGCCTTACAGGAGAGAGGATAGAAGGCTTCAGGAGAAGCAGCTAATGGCCACCTCCTGGCTGCACATCCATGGACGCTGCAGTGGCGTGGGCTTAGTCTACAAGGAAACCGTCCTGTTACTCCCAGTCATTCGGCACTGTGATAGGTCGCACATCAGGCTGGCACGGGACAGTGCATCGCTGGATGCACCTTTTAGGGATGTGCAATGGTACCTGGAGACATGTCTATTGTCTTGACTACAGGGGAAGAGCCACTGGCATCATGGCAGAGGCCAGTATGTGGATCAGCATACTATAATATGATAACCTGACCCCATTAGTAGAAGCCAGGCATATTGGCATACTTGTAATCTAGTACTTTATAGGCTGAGGCAGGAGGATTTTATGTTCGGGCAGCCTGGGCTACTGAGTGAGGTCTTGGTTTTTTGGTTTTTTTGGTTTTTCGAGACAGGGTTTCTCTGTGTAGCCCTGGCTGTCCTGGAACTCACTCTGTAGACCAGGCTGGCCTCGAACTCAGAAATCCGCCTGCCTCTGCCTCCCAAGTGCTGGGATCAAAGGCATGCACCACCACTGCCTGGCTTGTTTATCTTTTTTGTCAGCTGAGGGTGGGAAATGGCACAGGCTGTTAGGTTACAGCCAGCAAGCTGATACCTGAGCGCAAGGCTGCACACCAGTTAGGGGAGAGGAAAATCAATTGCACAAGGGCAGGACCTTGAGAGACTGAGGTGAACTGGCGAAGGTCTCCAGGAGACTTGGTGACTTTGGCAGAAGCATGTACCCACGTGGGACAACAGTAAAGGAGGGACCATCCCTGAGCCTTGGTAAGATCCTGGCACCTTCAGAGTAGGCCTGTGGTTTGGACCAGACCAGTGGCAGATTGAGTACCTGGGGGACTGTTGTGGGTTACTAATTTAATTGTACATTTAAAGGGATGTTTAAAAACTTCTTCTGGCTTTGGAGGTGTGCCTCTGTGGTAGAATTTGACTAGTTGGATGAGGTCATGGGTTCAAGCCCCAGCACAGGGAAAAACCATACTTGTCAGCTTTTGAGTTTGTGAGGAGGGCTGTTCTGGAAATGTAAATTATTCTGTCATTAGAGATGAGTCAGCAGTTTCCAGGAAAAGCTTACCCAGAGAAGATGGAAATCGCTGGGCAGTGGTGGTGCACGCCTTTGATCCCAGCACTTGGGAGGCAGAGGCAGGCGGATTTCTGAGTTCAAGGCCAGCCTGGTTTACACAGTGAGTTCTAGGACAGCCAGGGCTACACAGAGAAACCCTGTCTTGAAAAACAAAACAAAACAAAAAAAGAAAGAAAAAGAAAAGATGGAAATCTTTTATAATCGCCCCAAGACAAGGCAGGCTACAGGCAGTCCCTCTGCGCCCCAGGACATCCTTACTGGTGGCTTGCCCCTGGCTTTAGATGGAGGGCTGGGCTGATGCAGTGGACCGCTGGTGTCTGTGGGGAGCTGTATCAGCGGAGACTTGTTGACATCAGAATGGGTGACCGGGTCACTTTCTAATCCTGTGAGGTCTCAGCTCCCAGGCTCCACAGCCCTGCCCCAGCGATCGTCCAGCTTGCTTGTCCCCTAAATGTGTGCAAGCGTCCTGGGTATGGGTTTGTCCCGGGTATGGGTTTGTCCCGGGTATGGGTTTGTCCCGGGTGTGGGTTTGTCCCGGGTGTGGGTTTGTCCCG
>JADRCD010170448.1:0-13491 GCA_019843815.1 Montemys delectorum | reverse complement strand
GTTTGTCCCGGGTGTGGGTTTGTCCCGGGTGTGGGTTTGTCCCGGGTATGGTTTTGTCCTGGGTATGGGTTCTGGAAGCTCTATTACAGGTATTGGTATGATCCAGATCTACCCCCCCCCCCCCCCCGCCCCAATGCAGGCTCTGCCACAGTTTCTGGAAATAAAAGTCTGGCTGGAAAGGCAGATTAGCACGCCCGTGGGGGGTTGGTGGTGGAGGCAGCCATTAAGGCTCCCTCTTCCCAGCCAGAGCTCACGCCTATCTCTATCAACAGGTGCTTCTGGAACAGCCCCTATGGCGTCCTGTCCTGGTGGGCAGTGGGGGGCAGAGGATCAGAAGAGGAAGGCCAACTGTCCGTGGAGACTGGGGGAGGGGCGGCAGGTCCCCTGCATTCACAGGATGAGGTGGGGTGGGGCTTGTCCTTCCGGGGAGCCCACTAATGTCTCAATTCTGCTGAAAGGAGGCGTCTGTCACCCTTAGGTGCCTTCCGTTTAAGGACTAAAAAGGCATCTTCATGTAAATTGGAATTTCGGATTTTTTTTTTTCTTGCAGAAACTGCTTTGCTATGCTTGATTAACTCTCTTCTTGGCTCCTTAAGGACATCTGGAGTGAATTCCACAACTGTAAACATGCCCCACTATCCAGTCTATCCACCTGAGAGCTTCAGTCTCAAGCTGAGTGTCCTCTGAGGACAGCAGGTCCTGAGGTGTTGGACTCAAGGAGTGTCTACTTCATGCATGGCTCTCTTCTTGGTCCAGAACCTCCAGCATTGGCAAGGGAGGGGAAGGGTGGGAGAAATCTTTAAGCACTTCACTAAGACCAAAGGAAAGCACAGCCCTGACTTTCTTGAGAGTCTTAGATGTATCCAAGGCTCCCTGAAGCGGGTTTTGCAGTTCTAGGTTGGTGTGTCTTTTAAGAATCTGGGGTCTGATGCAGGAAGACCTCTTAGTCCTCACTGGGTCTCCCGGCAAAGGAGGAAACCCTGCATCATTTCTTGTTGCAACCATTTCAGAAGGACCGGCTGCCTGGCTCACCATCTTTGTGCCCTTCAGACTGCCCGCAGAGTTACAACTTGGGAACAGGCACCTTTGGACATCTTGGGAATTGGCCCTTAGTAGAGTGTCTTTGCAAGGGATTTTTTGTTTGTTTTTTGTTAAAATGCTCCCTGTCTGTTTGAACCAGTGACACTATTTGGCCAGAGTTAATGAGACCATTATTTCACCAAGGTTGACCCAAGCTGGCAAATGTGTGGTGTCTCTGGACCTTGGCTTCTCACTTGTGTGTGACCCTCTTTAAACTTCATTGTATACATCTTTTATGGAACCTGCTTCAAGTCTTTTTTTTTTTTTTTTTGGAAAAAAGTATTTAAAAGTAGCCTCTTACTGGAAAAATAAAACTGTTCTAAAACTGGGTTATGATGGGTGAGTACCTTTATAAAGCACCAACGAGTGCTGTGCTTAACAGTACACAATGAGATGGGCCTTCCTATCAGTAAAATGCAAGAGGTTATAGGGATGAAGGGTATGGGGGTTAGGAGGTACACTTACAAAGAGCCCCACAGGCTGGAGTTATCAGGCTCCATGCTCCCTGGTGCTGTCATACCCCAGCCTTGACAGGTGTCTGCTTCTGGGTGTGAACTCCAGGTCACCACTGATTAGGTCACAGCGGGCACAGACAGAGGCAGGCTTCCCAGTTGGCTGCCGAGCTCACCTGAAGCCTCCAACTGTAGCAGGTGGAATGAGGAGGCCTGGGTTCAACCCTTCACACAGGAGGTAGTCCTGACATCCTGTCCTTCTGTCTTAGCTGGATGGCAGGGCCTGTGCAGGTGTTGAGACTGATCAGACAAGGGGAAAGTGAAGTCTGGCCGGGTGCTCAGCGGAGGAACTACCCTGGCCCACTGTAGACCGTGCTCGAGAGTGACAGGAGCCAGCCCAGTTAACAGTTGGGAAAGAACATTTGGAAGTGACTCCTACTGGGTGCCATGTGACCCTGGGCCCCTTCCCTGCCTCTGGATAGGCATTTCAAAAACAACAGCAACAAAAATCCAATTTATTTTATTTGTATTTGTGTGTGCGTGTCCACCATGAAACTGGAAATGCAGGCAATTGTAGCCCTGTAACTGAACTTCTGCAAGAACAGTAAGCCCTTCTAACTGCTGAGCCATCTCTCTTGCCTCTCCCACTAGGCTTTTACTCTTACAGGGTATGGGTTAGATATCATATTATAGTATGAGTTTCTTTTTCTTTTCTCTCTTTTGTTTTTTATCTTTTTGGTTTTTCAAGACAGGGTTTCTCTGTATAGCCCTGGCTGCCCTGGAACTCACTCTGTAGACCAGGCTGGCCTCGAACTCAGAAATCCGCCTGCCTCTGCCTCCCAAGTGCTGGGATTAAAGGTGTGCACCACCACTGCCTGGCCACTATTCATTTCATAAAAGGTATACATAAATTCAGAAAAAAGTTGAGACCCAGTGATAATTAATGACATTTTGAGAAGTTCTTTACTGTGCAGGGCAGCCTCGTATGGAAGTATCTATCCCAAACTGCCCTCTACCCCTGGCAATTCTGCATTAGCCTCCCAAGTGCTGGGATGATGCACGGGGGCCATCACACCTGGTTAATTTGACAACAGCTAATTTAAGTTCCACCACAGTCCTCCCTCCCGTTGGCTGTGCTGGGTATCGAACTTGGGGGCCTTGCAAATGCTAGGTAGGTAATCTACAACAAACTCTGCCCTCAGACTGACAATTTCATCTACAAGTGCATTAGATCTTGGGTAGAGCATCTATGCCCCACCCCCAACAGCTAAGCTACTTAAAATCAAATGCTCTGCACTCCACATTTCCCCACCTCAAGCATATGAAGTAGTATTTGTGCGCAGGTTCTAGGCTCGCCTGCCTAGGTTTGTGTCCTGGCTCTGTCTCTTGTGGACAGGGCACACTTGGTCAGGGAATTTGGCTTCTTTGTTCCTCGGTGCTTCATACAGCCTCAATTAGTGGGGAGCGTGAGGACTGGTTACTATTATTGCTATAGAAATTCTCTAAGTGTGGGAAAGCCAGTGTTTAATAAGAGCTAGGAGTGCCCATGGACAGGGTTCAGGCCCAGGCCTGACCTACCCCCATCCTATCTCTGCAGATGACACACCCCTTCCTTTCCCCTACTCTGGAGAATTACATTACAGGCCCCTTGCACTAAAAAAAAAAAAAAAAAAAAAAATCTAGCAAATAGCTCAATGATCTTCAGGAGGGAGCTTCGGCCCTCAGAATGAGGTGGAAAGCCTCCAGACTGTGTTTGGCAGCTACTTCAGTGCACTCAGTCCTGCTCTATCCCACCTCCTCCTCCTGCTGCTGCTAGCCCAGAAGTTCTCAGCCCTCCTAAGGCTTCGACCCTTTAACACAGTTCCTCTTATTGTGAGGGTGGGGCCCTGCTCTACAATCAAGTTGGTTTTCTTCTTGACGGGTCTGGCGCCCACCTCCCTGGGCTGTGCCTGAGCTGTTTATCCAGCCATCTCCTTAGTTTGGTTATGGGAACATAGGTGACTCCAGGAGTTACAGCACCACCAGGGGACACCTTGAGCTGCAAGACCAAGCATTCCTAGACTGACAGACTTCTGTGAGCCCAGTTTCTGTTGGCAGCACAGTGGTGAGCTTCATGGTGGATCCTTGGGCCTATCAGTGCTTATACTGCTCCGCACCCTATCAGGCCTCAGCACACAGAGCTGTAGCAACCTGTCCACGGTCTTCTCTTTTACTTGTGCATGCTGGGTAAGCGCTCTGTCACTGAGCTACAACCCTGCTCTTCCTTCTCAGAACTGCCAAGTTGTTTTTAAAAACATTTACTCATTTGTGCTTGTATGCCACGCTGCATGTGCAGAGGAGGTGAAAGGACAACCCCAGGGAATCAGTTCTATCCTTCTGTGTGAGCCTCAGGAATTCAGCTCTGGTCATCAGGCTTTCTATCTTCCAAGCCACCTCACAGGACCATGCCAAACTTTATTTACCTGGGACATGCTGGTATTCATGAATCTAACCTAATAGACCCTTAGGTCAGATCTAATTGACAAGACAGTTTGGTGTGCCTGAAAAGCACATACTGAATGTTTTATGTTGCTAATAAAATCAGGTTTCATATAAAAGCCTGACTTCTTCCATTTGCTGGGAATTTTGAAGGTAGCAAGGCCCACTTGTATTTGAGGATACATTCTGCTAGCTTAGGAGGGGTGCCCATCAGATAGCTGTTTGCCACTTTGTCTTATGCCCAACTCTACCCCACTGCTGCTCTTACTCACTGGACTTCACTGGCGCCTGGTCAGTGGCTTACAGAGAAGTCAAAGAGAAGCTTGCCATCAGCCCCTTGGAAGACAGCTGTCACAAGCTCAGTGGAAGGCACTGTCTGGGTCTGGCTTGTAATCAGCAGGAGCTAGTAGCACCCTGGAAAGGCCGATTAGGAGGGTCTCCAGAGAACCTGTGCTCTGTGCAGCCGCAGCCACTCCTTCCTCTGGCCCATCCTCTCTGGCAAACATGGATGGCGGTGTACCATGTATGTACAAAGGGATAGAAGACAGCACCTGAGCCAAGTGCTAAGCCAAGGTTAAGCCCCAAAGGAAACCACATCCTCATACCCTTACTATAATCCTATCGGCTGGAGACTCACTGAGACATCTACAAACAAAAAAGGCAGAAAAAGGCACTCAAGGGTGAGATGAAGCACAACTCGAGTGAGTGAGTGAGTGAGTGAGACACACAGACTTCAGAAGGGGCTGGAGTCAGGGTGTGGCAGAGTCCAGCTGTGACCCACACATTCAAAGAGTGAGTGGGGTGTGTGGGTGTGTGAGAAACCAAGAAAGGTACATATAGAAAGCAACTCAGGGCCTGGACCTTTTGCTCTGAAGGCATTTCATGAATCAAACACACTCACTAGGGAAATCCTTTCAACATGCAAGGGTCAAATAAACACCTAAATCAAATTCCAGAGTAGAGCCTTCAAACCATCTTGAGGCTTTCTGAAGTGTGACTGTTCCAGAAAACGATACAGAAAACAGACTTTGTCAGGCCTGGTGGTGTTCACGCAGCACTCGGGAGCCTAGACAGGTCTCCTTCCTCCCAGAGCCTTCTGCAGCTCCTAGAGTTGGTCCAGTCTAACAACCTCTAGTGCATGTCTTTTGTAAAGGACAATGAGCCCAAGTGGTCAAGGCTGCTAGAGAGAGGGGCACTTTTTGTTGCCACATTAAACTATTTATTGAATGAGGCAGTTTAGACAGAATGGAGAACAACACAGAATCCACGCTCTGCTGCTGGGAACTTGCTTTTATCTTCTTGGCAATTTCTCAAACTATTGGGAAGTTATTTCACCACAAAGGACCGTGGACCTTAGAGCCCCTGGACTGCTTCACAGTAAAAAGAAAAGTAACAAATTGTAGAACCAGGACATTTATATGTAAATTTCCCGCTCCTCCCGTATTACGTACAGAAAAGAACATACAAAGAACATTGTATAGTTTTATATAAAACAAGCAAATATAAGAATTGGAAACTTTTCTCAAAGGCTGAGCAAGACATGAAGAATCTTTTTAATGTCTCATTAAAAAACAAAAAACCAAAACCACCACATTAAATACACTATCACGCACGGGAGAGGGCTGGCAGGAAGGAGGAAGAGTCCCTGCACGCAAGGAGCGGAGATTTGGCTTGTCAAGACATCAGATGGATGAGCCACGGGAGACTCAGGGCTTGTGGCTGGAAAGCACAGAAGCTCACAGTGACGGCGACTGCTCAGTGCGATCCACACTGTGAGCAGGAAAGTGTCCCGGCGTGCCGCCAGTCCTCACAGAGTCTTCTGACACATCTGTGACGGCCAGCCTTTGTGCAGAGGTCTTGCATGAGGCAGTCTCCTCTGCTGAAATATAGCTGCGGACAGCTGGAGAACACGGTTCACGGTTCCCACGGGCGCACCCTGACTTATGAAGCTTTCTCCCTCCTTCCTTTTTTGCTCTCCTATACTCTTCCCATTCTCTCCATCTCTCTCTCTCTCTCTCTCTCTCTCTCTCTCTCACACACACACACACACACACACACACACCCTGCACTTACACCCGCCTGCTCCATGAACATTCCTCAGACCCTTAACACTTGTGTTACCTTCAGTTTGTAACAGGACTGACCTTACAACCAAGCAACTCTTTAATAGTGATGAGACTGAGGATTCCTGGGAAGGGAGAAGATGGGAGCTGAGGAAGGATTTCTTGCCCCAGCCAGGAGCCTGCAGGACATTTACCTGCCTGTGGCAAGGTCAGCACCTGGGCCAGCCGGAAGAGTGTCTCTGCTGGCAAAGCGCGCTCGCAGTCACTGGACTTGGTGAGCACGTTCTGGACCATGCTGTGTCCTGAATCTTCCTTCCCTCGGGGAATCTAGGCGGCCACTGGGAGGCAGCTTTGGTGAAGGACGTGGTCACCTCTGCCCGAGTCTGTCAGTAGCTCAATGCATGACCCTGGTATGAGCGAAAACCAGGTGACTGTCTGGTCGTGTACCCTACCACCCACTAAACTGGGTGGGTTCTTGTTCCCACAGTTCACCTTGATTTCATACAGGTAATTCCATGCGGGTTTCATACATATATATGTATGTACATATACACTTTATACATATATGTAAATGTGTATGTCCATATGTACACATATACATATATTCACACTCACACGTACACACACGTAAGTATACACACATTTCCGCACAAAGAGGTCTGGCCACAATTTGGCTTTTTGGGACAGTGAAATCGGTGTCGTTTCTCACTCCACCAGATCCCCGAAGTGGTGCTTTAAAAAAATGTGATTCCAAAATCTGCTGCCTTTCTTCCTTCTTAAAAAAAGGTTACCAAAACTTTCTTTCCAAGTCAAGAGACTTGATTCCATTTGATTGCACCTCTGCAAACATGTAAAAAACTCTTGAAGTAGACTAGAAAAGGATGCCATGATAGAGCTCCATGTCACTGTTCCAATGTCACCACCTCCACAGCCTGGCCGTCCATGGTCACTGCGCTGTCCGATATCCTGGTGGTCACTGGGGCCATGGCCACCTGCACTGGCCCGTTGCCCTGGGCGAGGCTGGTTACCACAGTCTGGTACATGCTCACAGGGATCTGGACCAGGCCTGGAGAGACAAAGCAAGATCGTTGGTGGGGCCCATGCTCAGGACCCAGGTGCTGGCTTGGGCAACTGGCTCTGGTCCTTCAGGGCATCATCGCCTGCCTGCCAGCCCCAGGGTCATGACTTACCTGCTTCCCAGGCACAGATAAGTCTCAACTTTCTTTTTTTTTTTTCTTTCTTTTTAGAGACAAGGTCTTGTTGTGAAGCCCAGGTTGGCCTTGAGCTCTTGCTCCCTTTGCCTCAGCCTCCTAAGTACTCAAATTCTGGGTATGTGCTTGGTGCCTGGTAGTAAATCTCTCCTCACTTCAATTTTAATTCTTAGACTCTCAGGAAAAGTGTGGGAACACTGTGAAAACACTTCCCTTCCATCTTTAGGAAGCACAGCCTACCAATGTGAGTCTCCTACCCTGCTGACAGCAGCACATCTGCTCCTGGGCTACACCGCTGGTCCCTTTCAGCCCTCTAGCTGCCCAAGCTCAAGCGTCTATCAGCTGGGAAAGAAACAACAACAACAAACAAATTCCTGTCTTCTGTCCTGTTGTCTGGCTACTGGTCCATCTATGTTTTTTCCTCCAGAGTCAAACGTGAAAATGAATTGAACCAAATTAGCTCATTTGTCTCCAAATTATAGGATTTCACAGACTGGTATAATTTAAAAAACAGTTTAGGAACAGCTAAAAGCAACAACAAAACAAACACACACAGCCCAACTATCTCCCAGCACCACTGTGTAGTACACAGGGCATGAAGCCTTGGAGAAGAGGGCTCCATTTCCAGCTCACTTGGGCCTTGTTTTCTTGTTGGAAGTAGAATTACAATGGACAGGGAAGGGCTGTGCTTTGCAAGCCACCAAGCAAAACTAGTCTGTCAGTGGAGTAGAAGTGGTAACTTCTGCCCAAAGGGACTCAGGGCATGGGGGCCTGGATCCTTCAGGGAGCCAGAGGAGGACAACAACAGTGAAAAATAGCATTTAGCTGAATGGTCTAGTAGGTAGGAGCCCCAAACCTTAAAACATAGACCATTGTGACAGAAGATCTGATATTCAGACCCACCCCCAAAACCCACTAATAGTGAAATTAAGGTGAGTGGGATGGCCTGTTCTAATAACACACACACACACACACACACACACACACACACACACACACACCAAACAATCCCCACACACCTGTAGTGGGAATCAGAGACCGAATTACCTGAGCTCAGGAGTTTCCAGCTAATGTAGGCCATAGCATAGGGGACTTCATTTCAGAAATACAAAAATAAAGAGCTGGTAGTCTAGCCCAGTGAAAGAAGTCTTGTCTAGCATGTATGAGGCTTTAAGTTAGATTCCTAACACCACAAACAACAGCAGCCCCCAAACCATCCCCCAACCCTCACACCCAATCAGATCTCAAACTCCCAAATTTGCAATAGGGTATGTCTCTAATCCTAGCACCCAGGAGGCTAAGACAAGACAACTGTGAGTTTGAAACCAATGTGGACCACAGAATGAGACCCTGTCCCCCCCCCCCCCAAAAAAAAAAACCAAACAAAACAGCAGCAGCAGTAACAAAACCCTGGGCAACCCCAAAATCCTATAACCAACTAGAAAAGAAAAATACAAGAACAATTTAAAATAAAAAGTGCAATAAATGAAATACATTGCAAAGGTTTTAACAAGGAAAACTCCAGAGGCTAGAAAAAGATTAGAAAGTAGGGAAATTAGTAAACAAACTTCTATTATTGAAAAGCAAGTTTGGCATGGAAAAAGCCACTTGATGCTTAGGTGTAATGGACAGCAAGAGATCCAGACACATCTCAGCATACAAGGGAGACAATGAAGAGCCCGAAAGATTCTAGGAAGAACGAAGCAGGGGTCGGGGAGTATATGCAACATACTGGACACGAGAACAATACTGGATTTCATGGCAAACCTAGAAGCTAAAATGATGGAGCCATGCCTTCAAGCATCCTGGCTCAAGTGGCCCTCAATTGCTTTCAGCCTAAAATTCTACACTCAGCTAAGATGATCTATATGAATTACACATGATACAACTTCAGCTATGGCTCAAACTTTAGCTGCCCATGCACTTTCTCTCAGAAAATGTGCACAGGAACCTCAAGAACAGGCTCTGGAGACCCTGAACAGAGACAAGGGGAGCAAGACCAGGGGCAGGGCTGGGCCTGAGTACCAGGAGCATCAGAAGGATTAAAGTGGGAAACAAGTGGTTGAATGTTGAGGCAGCACCCAGAAGAGGCAGGCAGGATCTCTGAGTTGAAGGCCAACCTGATCTACACAATGAGTTCCAGGCCAGCCAGGACAAACAGTGAGACCTTGTCTCCAAAAGAAAAGAAAAAGAGAAGTCAGGGCTAGCTAGAAGGCCTGGTGGGTGGGAGTCTTTCAAGCAATCCTGATGATCTGAGTTCAGTGCCCAGGACCAACATGGTGGATGGAGAGCAGTGACTCCCAAAAGTTGCCTCCTGACCATCACATACACTTGGTGGCACGCATGCATGTACATGGGTGTACATCTGTCCATCTGTGTGTGTGAATCCAAACCAAAGGAAATTAATGCAAAAGAAAATCTGATTTCACAGTGTTGATTGTGTGTGAGCATTTTCTAAGAGTCAGTTTTGTCAATTTAGGGATAAGCATTTGATGGTACAATATGAAACAGGCTTGTTTTGATGACAGTCATTTAAAAACTCCATTTATAAGAGCACATCAATAAAACACAGGTGGGTCAGTACAGCTTCCTTGAGAGGCTCGGGCTGAGGAAGCATGTCTGTGTGATGGGGAGACACTGATAGAGGACTGGGAAGGAATAGGAGGTTGAGGCTTCAGGGTGAAGGTGGTCTGGTTCCTTCTAAACCATTGCAAATCAAGTGCTGAATCAATTCTCTCTGTTCACCCTCCCTTGCCACAGAAATTAGTTTTATTTATACTACCTTGCTTAGTCCTTTAGTCTCACACTTAAAGATACCGTCATGTTAATAATGCTGAGATGCTCTGGCTTGGTGTTCAAAGCTCTCATGAATTGTTCTCGTCCATTTTCTCCTTTTGAGTCAGGGTCTCAAAATGGAGCATAGGCTGGCCTGGAACCTTTGATTCTCCTGCCAAGTGCTAGGAATACAGGCGTGCACCCACTGTGCTCTGGCCTGCAAGGGCTGGGATGTACTCGAGCTTCTCCATACAAGCACCTCCATGCTTTTAGGTCCCTTGATTTTTGCAGCCCTTGTCCTTGGCTTGTTCTCTGGCTCTCCAAGTCTCTGTCCTCCAATGACTTGGGTCCTGTTTCCTGGTAGCCTCATGGCACTTGGCCCAGACAGAGGGACGGTCCTTACACACTGTCACTGTTGGCATGTCTTATTTCCTTAAGAAGGGACCTAGCCTACCACCAAGCCCTAACAGTGAGCAGGTGCTCAACACGGTTCCCCACACCCATAAATGAAAACTCAAATGTCCAATCACTGTTAAGGGTAGTGGCTTGCCTGTAGCCTCAGCAGCCAGGAGAGCTGCCTTAACTCCAAGGCCAGCCTGGGCTAAATAGGGAGGACACTTTCTCCTAAAATAAAAACAAGGTAAAAAAAACCACACCCAAGACCTATCCAAATAAAATATATATATTTTTACAGATCACATTTTGTGTAGTTCACATAACTCAGGAAAGAAGCAAATTTGGTCTCAGTTGTACCGAGTTACAAAATGACTTCCACACAGAGCTGTCTCAAGGTGAGTGACTGACAATCACTATACATCTTAAAGACTCTCACCTTAAATAAACACATCACCGTCTTCATGTGGGGATTTTAAGCGCTCTCTCTCTCTCTCTCTCACACACACACACACACACACACAAACACCCATGCAGGCATTTTGACATGGGATTAGATTAAATCTCCTCCGTGTCTCTGACCTAGCAGCCTTTATGTCCATGGCACGGGGGAGGGACTGAAGGCTTTGAAACCCAGTACGCACTAAGTCGGGCGGCTGCCCTTGGAAGAGATGATTAAATGCTGAGGCTCAGTAATCAGGCCGGGACTGCCCCTACATCTGCTCAGCCTGCCCCTGATTAGCCCTAATCTAGAGGCACATGCTAATCCACGCTTGTATTCTGGGTCATTTCAATTGATTAAGCAACAGGAAGCCCTTCATGTTCTACTTTAAGAGCCTGAAGATTCTTTCCCTTTTCAGGAAGCCCCAGCACAGTCTTGGTAACTAGACTCCGTGGTTTGTGTGGCTGCATGTCCCTTGACTTGTGCTAGGACCTGCAGAGGGATGTAGGCTAGCGTTTCTGTAAACGAGCAGAATCCAGGGTTTCTCAGGGAGGCCGACTCACCATGTTGTAAAGACTCTAGTATTCCAAAAGGTCAAAGCCACACAAATGCTAAGAGTTTAGCAAATCGAAACTGCTTTTAAATGAAAAGTTTACTACCATTTGTTTTGTTTTGAGAGAGGATCTTACTGTGTAGCCCAGGTTAGCCTCAAACTCCTGGTACTCTTCCTGCCTTACTCACATGTTCTGATTATAGGTATGATGCTCAGCCGAGAAACACTTATCCAGTTCCAGCACTCTGGAGACAAGAAACAGGTAAATTTTTTTGCGTTTGAGGACAGTCTGGTCAGCAGAGCCAGTCCTAGGCCAGCCAGGGCCACAAAATGAGATCCACCTCCTAAAGTTTAGCAAAAGCAAAATTCAAGGACAGGCAAGATGGTTCAGCAGGTAAAGGTGCTTACCACCAAACCTAAGAACCTGAGTTCAATTCCCAGGATCCACATGATGGATGCAGTGAACTGACTTCATCAGGTAGTTCTCAGATCTCTACCTATTATGTGTCCTGGTGCGAGTGTGCTCGAACTGACGGACGGACACACACACACACACACACACACACACACACACACACGCATACACACAAATGTAATATGACAATACCTAGCAGCTACTGGGTGTGGTGGTAGATGCCTATAAAATGAACACTTGGGAGGCAGAATAGGCAGGATGGTCTGAGGCCAGCCCAGGCTACATGGTGAGTGAGACCCTGTCTCAAAGTCAAAACCACCTGAGAGGCCCCAAAGCCAGGCAAGGCACTGCATGACTGCAGTCCTAGCGCACAGCCTCTGAGGCCAGCCTTGTCAACACAGGAAGACTCTGTCTCAAAAACACAACAAAACAAACAGGATATCCACTGCACATCCCTCCCCTAAGCTAGATGTCTGGGCTTTGGATTTGGAGCCTTTCACACACAATACCCAATGCCTAGCACCCTGGCCAGCAGGTAGAGGTCTGGCCCCTCAGAACTCACTGCTGCCTCTCCAGGCTTCATGGTACATCACGACAGCACATCATGGTAGCATTGCCAGAAGGAGAAGAGAGCTGACAAGGAACTCAGAAAGTTCAGATCTTCAGGATCAGCAAACTCCCTAGAGGAACTGTCAGTTCTGTGAGCATGTTTCCTCTTAAATAAGGCCTGACCCTATTCTGTCTTGATTAAAACACAATCTGTAGGGTATCACTGCTGAGCATACCCAGTCTTCCCTGCCTTCCTTACCTCAATACCTGGCAACTACAGCCTCCGTGAGGCTAAGGATAGAGGCTCTGAAATCACCCTCAGGACCTCTTTACATCCAATACATCATCAAACCTTGTCAATTCTCCTTCCTTCTTGTAAAAAACTATTTTTATTACCTTTATTCATGCGTATGTATAAGGGAATGAGATGTACGCAGATCCCTTGGAGCTGGGCTCACAGGTGGACAGTTGTGAACTGCCTCACATCGTTTGTTTGGTTTTTTTTTTTAAAAGATTGATTTATTATGTAAGTACACTGTAACTGTCTTCAGACTCACCAGAAGAGGGACTGCTGGAGGAGCAGTCAGTCAGTGCTCTTAACCACTGAGCCATCTCTCCAGCCCACATGAGTTTTTTGAAAGGACAGTGAGCACTCCTAACTGCTAATTAACTCTGCAACCCCAAACTCTTTCAAAAATAAACCAGAACTCGGTTTCTCTTACTTCAATGGCAGTAATAATTTATGAGTCCCATTCCAACACTGTACCTTCAGTTTTCAGGAACTTAGTTAAAAACCAAACCAACCCAACTACCCCACAGTCAAGACCAAACCCAAACCCGACGTATGCTAAAGCTAAAATGTTATTTCTTTTTCAGCTGCTGGGGTGAATTAAACTTGAAGAAGATGATATCCCCGTCTTCGACCACGTAAGCTCTGCCTTGCTGCTTGCACTTCCCAGCAGCCTTAGCTGCACTCTCAGAAATGTCCTCTTTAAGATCTTCATCTTTCATTACTTCCGCCATAATGAATCCCTTTCCAAACTCTGTATGAATCTTTCCTGCGGCCTGAGGAGCCGTCAC
>JADRCD010170443.1:0-26223 GCA_019843815.1 Montemys delectorum | reverse complement strand
ACTCAGAAATCTGCCTGCCTCTGCCTCCCAAGTGCTGGGATTAAAGGCGTGTGCCACCACCGCCCCAGAAATTTTATTAATTAAAAGTTAACTCTTCTTAGGCCCCAGGGGATCTTGAATCTTGACCTGTTTGTGAATACATTACTTACAAGAGCTGTCTGCAATCCCAGAGTAAACCCTAATCCTTTGGATAACTAAGCCAGCAATTACTAGATGGAAATGATAGCTTGTGGCCTGAATTCTGAGCCTGCTATTCTTGCCTCAGACAGCACCCAGGTATTATACAGTAAAAGCCCTCACAAAACAGCTTCTTCCCGTTTTCCCTTCATTTCCCCTCCTATTGTTCTGACAGTCACCCTAATCCCTTTAGGGAGCCAGGTTTAACTTATTCCTGACTCTTTTCAATTACCATTTAGAGGCACTTCCCGTTCCCATCCATGGTAGCCAGGAAGGGTCCGCATGCGCAGGCATAGTACTTTATGCTCTTAGGAAGTGTGTTTTCCAGAATATCCAGCTTTCCTGCCGATGACCCCTCATGATGCCTGATAATGGTGGCACTCTGTCATTCCTTTCCTCCCTAAACCTGTCTTGTGAGCAGATGAGAACCCAGCAGGCCAACATTTCACAAAACCACAGCCAGCCTTTGTCCAGGCCTCAGAGAGACAGGTAGGGTAGGGAAGTGGGTCTTTTGTTTGTTTCATGTTTCCGCCGCTGTGCTTCCAAAGCTCCAGAGTCATTTCTTAATATCTGTGGCGCTCTTGCTCTGGTCTAATCTCATTCCACAATCATTGCCTTTTCGTCCCTATATTGAATTAATTAAATTCCCTTTCAGTCCAAATAACATATCAGAGATCTCCCAAGTACCGCCTGAGACAGAAACACCCCCGCCACCACTTCAGATGCTATGAGACCAGTTTGCATTTAACTCTCATGCAATATTCTTTTTTCCTAGTATTTGAGTCAGCATTTTCATTTTTTCTTATGTTAAACATCATTTTACTAAGGATTTTTCAAAGGTGCTTTCGGTGTTGCGGTTTCTTCTGTGTGTGTAAGAATGGAAGATACTAGCGATGAACCAGGAAAGAGCTCCATCATCTAGTTACACTGCTGTTAGTATTTAAGTAACATTAAGGTGCTGTTGGATTCCATACTGACTAAATTCACGTTGGAGTATTTCCATTAGTCATATTGAACAAGATAATACAATAAACAGATTTTGCCTCATTATATTCCAGTAATTTTATTTTAGTTCATGATGGTAGATACACTTTTAAAGTAAATAGAATTTTTCTTTTGACCTTAAAATTTGTCTCTGTTGATATCAAATGAGAGATGATAACCACATTTCTAATGGCTCATATGCTACTTTACCATCACACATGTCAACCAATAGATGATGAATTAGTTAATTAACTGACTAATTGATTGTGTCATCTTGAGAATTGAACCCAGGGCATCATGCATGCAAGGCAAGTGCTCTACCCATGAATTGTGTCCTGGGTCACCAACAGATTATTTTTCTGTAGTAATTCCAATTATTTCCCTTTTTTCTCTTTTATGTTAATCCAAGCAGATTAAAAAGGCCAAACTAATTAAAAATTAAATTAAGTAAAGAGACCTTATTCCCCTGGTTAGAAAATGTTCAGTTGTAACTTTGAGTAAATTACTACAAATGAGAAATAAACCCTTTGCCCGTGGCTGTGAAACACTGGAGTTTCCAGAGTAAAAGTTCTCATCTGGAGATGCCTCAGTGTGTGAAGGAGAATATGTTTCTAGGGCTAATTAGTGACTCATTACACTATAGACAAAGATCATTGGAAGGTGAAACTGTCCATTCCAGTCTATACCCAAGCATGGCATTAGGTCATTTAGCATCAGGAATAGTGTCCAGAGTAGCAAATCTCTTTACAAAGCAGATTCAAATATATGTATTTTTATTTAAGTAGTCTTACATCATTCTGTGTTAACAGCAGCAGAGGATTCTGGGACAATCACTCTGAAAGGAGAAACTTAGACCAAGTTGTCTTCAGTTGACCCCAAGAGGACTTGAACTCTGAGGACAAGGTTAGTTTGCCTCTGAAAGGCACTGTTTCTTCTCGAAACAATTCCATGTAACCTTACACCTTGGTCTGAAAAGCAACCAAAAAGAGAATGTAAATTGTTTTTGATCTTGAAGTGAAAGAGTGACAAGAGAGTAAAAATGTTCCACATTCCTCTGTCTGCCTTGGTCTCGTTTAATAACTAGGAAAACTTATGTTTCCTAAGACACAGTTTTTCGGCACGGACATAGATAAAGCAGAGTATCCATTGCGTTATAGGAAAGACTTTCAGAATGGTAATTTATATTGCTCACTATTCATATAGGAGCTATATGAAAATCTCCCAGTAAGCTCCGTGCTTCAGATATGGTACTGGCTGGATTTGTGTGCCATCTTGACACAAGTTAGAGTCATCAGAGAAGAAGAATCCTCAGTTGAGGAAATGTCTCCAGGACATCCTTGTAAGGCATTTTCTCAATTAGTGATCAATGGGAGAGGGCCCAGATCATGGTAGGTGGTCCCATCCCTCAGCTAGTGCTCCTGGGTTCTACAAGAAAGCAGGCTAAACAAGCCATGAGAGGCACGTCAGTAAGCAGCACTCCTCCATGGCTCCACTCTTCATCACCTGCTGCCTCCAAGTTCCAGCCCTGCTTCCTGTCCTGACTTCCTCCAACGGTGGAAGTAAATGCCAAATAACCCTTTCCTCCCCAACTTGCTTTTTGGCCATGGTGTTCCATTGCAGCAATAGACATCCTGAAACAGCCACAGTTGCTACTGTCCTCGGCACAGGAGGCCGGGCTTAGGTGCCTGCTGCAGGGCGGTGGCATGGAACCAGGGCAAGACTGTTTGAGGAAGAGGTGGTGAACCCTGCTTTTGCTTTATTGAGTTTAAGTACCAGACCATGCCTGCTCATGCGGGAAGCTCTGTATATCCAGATAGGTAGGCAGAGCAGGCCTCAAGAGACAGATGAAATCAAATACAGATGTGGGATGATGGGCGTTATCCACATAGAAGGGACATAGCTCTGAATGACAGGGGATGTTTCCTATGTGCTCCGTGTCAAAAAGATGAATCTCCTATATGAAAATTTGTGAGATGAATTATTTTTGGAGAAGTTACTCTCTAAAAACCTTCTTCCTGCAGGAGTGATTGACAGGCAGCAGCACCACCACCACCCCACTGCCACCTATCTGATATAATATTCAGTTTCAAAATAAAATACAAAGGGAAAAAATACCTTGAGCACAGAAACCTGGGCCATATCAGCTTATAGAACAACATTCTTAGCTGTTACTTTCTGGAGAGAATACATTTTATACAAAACCATTATTAGAATGGAACACTTTGGAAGTCACAGCTACTCGTGGAATAAACCACATCTAAATGTAGAAGTGACAATGGATGGCACAAGGATGTCCCTTGCATTTATTTTATACACTGCAATGAAATTAAACTGTAATCTGTCTTCTTTACTCTCAATTAAAATCACAGTGGAAAGTGATCTTCAAGATCTCCACCTGAAAACTTTGCTTTCCTTCATATAAGCCACTCAGGTGAAAATATAGTCATTTTTCATGTAACAAAATGCTCTCTAAATGCATGCTCAGTTTTAGACATATAATCTTTAAATTTCAAAGTGATAGCAAGAAACAAAACTATTACATGCTGACGTGTCCAATGCAGCTCATTGATTTTGGTACTTCAAAATTAATTAGCCTACCTCTAGCTGTTACAGAACATGCTTCATAAATTAAAAATAGTGCTATATTGAAAAATGCCAATGTTTTATATAAAAACACACTAACAGTTCTTTGTTACATAGGACATTCTATCTTAGTTACGTAATAGGAAAACCATACCTATGCATCACATCTACTGCCTGCTGTTTGTCACTTACGACCAGATAAAAACTCTTAGCACATATCGAAACTAAACAAAATTGGTAAGCAAAATTTGAAGATGCTCTTTTTTTTTTATATGTGCTAAGAGTTTTTTTTTTATGAACACAACCCAAAGAAAGCAGATAGATAGAATCTGTAATCAAAACCTTGGGTCTACTATGGGATCAGAATTTGTAACACTTAAAGGAGGGTAGAAGAAAAGCCATCAAGGATGAAGACCAGATTGTCCAACTTCAAAAGCAGTTGCTGGTAACTGCCACAGAGCTTCCTCACCAGAGGAATAGAACACTGCACTGGGATGGATGGCAATGTCCCCCTAGGTGCTGATATGATATCTGAGCACTTGGTCCCACTTGGTGGCACTGTTTGAGGGAGTTTAGCGGCTGCAGCCTTTAGAGAAGAAGTGTGTCCCTCTTGTCCCACCTCATGCTGGCGGTAAAGGCCGTGAGTGCCCAGCCCCTGTTTTACAGCCGTTCCCGATGCTTGCTGCCTTGCCTTCCCAACATGATAACTCTTCTATCCCTCCAGAATAAACATTGTCTTCCATCAGTTGCCTTGGTCACAGTGTTTCGTCATAGCGACAGGAAATTAACTAACATCTACCCATGCTGAAAACATCATCTTAAGATGAGAATTCAGAGCCATCCATTTCTGCATTTCAGGTGGAAAAGGAGCCTCTGATATCATGACAAATCCTGGGGCACGCTGGATTGAGAAATAAATAGATTTGACACCTTTGACAGTCCCAAGTCCTACTGGGTCAAGTATATGCATCTTCAAATGTCAGACAATCATAATTCGCAAAGAAAACATTCCTTATTTAGAAAAGTGATTAGTAACTCCTTCTTGTCTAAGTCTCTTAACTGTGTTTGTGCCCAGGGTTTTCTCAGTGTCACTGGACAGTCAGTATGAACAGTGTAGCAACTTATTCTGAATTTGAAAGCTTTTCCAATCATAGGGAAATTACATAGCTAATTTTGACAAATAACGGAGCACAGATGGTTGTAAGGGCTTTGAAATGCCTTTTGGTTGATAAGTTCAATACAAAAGGGAACTTTCATATGGTCGCTGTGACTAAGACGATTTTTGTTACTTTGGAAGCTTGACATTTCCTCATCCAAGGTTTTCCCGCAGGAATTATTGAAAGGAGGCATGGGAGGAACAGAACAAGAAATGCTCTCTAACCACAGAGCAACTCTAGCTAAAATGGAGATGGGGCTCAGAATAGAGAGCTCAGAATCTAGAGAAGGCCTCAGTTCTCTGCTTCCTGCATCCACAGATTCTAATCATCACCCTCACTTACCCATAACACCTTGCCCTTTGCTCCAGGCCACAGACAACGCAAAACATTATGATGTTTCAAAACTACTTAGAACTGGAGGAGGAAGTGTATGTGTAAAGGCCCTTTTCTGGGTCTTCACTCCGCCCAGGTCTTCACACTCCTCAGGTCTTCACACCCACCCAGGTCTTCACACACCCCAGGTCTTCACATCTCCCATCTCTCCCAAGTCTTTGTACCTGCTGGGTCTTCAACACCCTCAAGTCTTCACACACACACCCCAGCTCTTCACACCCAGCCAGGTATTCACACCTGCCCAGGTCTTCATACTCTCCAGGTCTTTGTACCTCCCAGGTCTTCACACCTGTATGAACATTCACTTCACTCCTTTTGACGTCATTTCCTTAAATTATATGTGCTGAGTTTCTACCATATGCCACACCTGAGGTCCAGAGTTGGGCAGTAGGCAAAGACAGATAAAGTGTTGACTTAGACCTGGGTCTTACATAGTTCAAGTTGAAGTGGAAACATGAGAAATCAAGTAGAAAACAGCAAGGGCACCCGTGGAGGTTAGTGACATTGGACAAAGCAATAGAGCTGTGACAGGGAACAATGGAACTACGCGCAGGCTGAAACTGACTGTTCGGTTTAGGGACATGGACTCTCTGACTTATTCACCTTTATGCTAATGTATGAGTTAGGAGAAGGATGAGATGAGAGAAGTCTGCTGGTATTCTAACATGTACAACCTATAAGATGCAGAGAGCTCTGTCTACTTGAACATGAATCAAGGAGAGGTGGAGTTACCAGGAAGAAAGACCCCATAAGAATACTGAGAGCAGCTACTGGACAGATGGCATGCACCAACTGGAGAAGCAGTGGACAGTTGACAGAGACAATGATGTCATTTGGGCCATACCACTCTCTGCTGTAAGGACAGCTCCCTACAGACCAGAATGAAGGGGAGTGGCTAAGCGCACCAATGACTTGATTTCCACCTGCAGTGGTAGTCCACAGAAGGGTCCCTGGTGATGTTTTTATGTCATTTGAGATGATTGACAGGTTGTTATGTTGGTCCATTTGCTCAAGAGACAGCAGATATGGCATATTGTAATAAAAAATCTGAGAGAGTTCACACAACTATGGTTCTGTCATCCCAAAAGGGAACAGAGATGTCAATGGGTTATCTTACCATGATCTTGTTTACATTTATCATACCACCTAGTAGAGTAGGATCTTTGGGTAAGCAGGGAGCCACAAATAATTTACCCACGGCTATCACTGTGAACTACTTAGAGAATTTTGTGTTAATTAACGTTACTCAATTAATGAAAATAAATGTAAATTAATTCAAAACATATCACTTACGATTTGTTCAAATATTACATAACAAAAGTAATTTTCCACACAATCAACGGGTTCCTTTGTCCTGTAAAATAAGAAAGTAAAAACCTTGTCCCAGATATGCCTCACTGTTCTCCTCTGTCTCCGGTTCATTCGTTCCTCCTAGTTGTCATAATTTGACAGCGCCTGCTGGGTGCTTACCTGGTGTCGGGCATGGAAGTGGGTGAAGGAATGGCCTTCCTGTCCAGAGGTCACCTGCCTCTGCTGTGCATGTGGCCACTGCTGAGAACACTGGCTGCTTACAGGAGCAAGTGGATAGGCAGAGGAGGCAGCAAGAGTCAGGGGAGGAGACAAGCACTCTTGGCTCAGAATCGTAGGAGAGAATCATCATCAAAGGAGATGGCTGCCTTCGAAAGGATGTTTGCATGTTTCTCTGCTATAGGAATACACAATAGGAAATGAAAGATTGGGTGGACGCACAGTTTCCATGTTCTGTTTGCCTGAAGATGTGAAAATTGGGAGGTTTGTTTTTATTGTTTTTCACAGTGGGAAGCAGCTAACTGGAAAATAATTCTCACCTTCCTTTAAGCCACCAGGCCCTTTCCACACTGAGCCAAGGTGCTTCTCTCCCCATTGGCTTTACTGCTTGCCAGCCTGGGAGGCCTTCTATATCTGATGTGTGTCGCCCAGAGGAAGGGGACCTCTCTGCCAAACCCTGTTGACTACTCACTGTGATATCACAGAGAGCAAACTGGCAATGCAAAATGATGGGTGCCTTCAGACAGTGCAGTCAGCTAATGTGTGTCAGGGGCTGTTGTGAGGACATTGCCTGGATTAACAAGCAGATCTTTACAACCTTAATGGGCTCCACACCACAAGTGGCCTCTGTTGACATGTTAGATAAACTGAGACATAGAAGGCTTGCCATGCAGCACATGTGGCTGCATGGGAGTCCAGATACCTAAGATTGGTGTTGTTATCCTTTTACCAAAAAATTCCAAAGAATTACTTAGAATCAATATAAAGTCTTCCTCTCTTATTTGCTGCACTCTGTTGAAGAACTGTATGACAGTTGGTGAAGATAACCTGGGCCTTTACAAGTCAGCCGGCCTTCCTATCTTTTCAAAGATGTTGACTATTATTATTGTGGGCTTTACCATGTGTGGGATTATGTTTAAGTGCCATTCAGTCATCCACAGAGCATCAGAGAAGCAAGACTGCCTGGGCACCAGGGAAATACTGAGTTTGGGTTTGAAGTGACAGCCCAAGTGGATGGAGCAATGTCTTTGGTCTTGAATGGATAATAAATGCCAGAGACCACAACCTGCTGATAGAAACCCAGGTTTCTGACTGGGATCTTGTGAAACACCACACCCCTCCTAGCTCTCCTTGCTTGTAAGTCTATGCTCCACACAGGAAAAAGCCAACGATGATGTCAGATTTAGGGGAATAACTATGACTGTGGGGGAAAAATGATTTGAAGGAAAGTTAGAACCTCATTCAAATGAGGAAGTCAGGTTTTAGTGGTTTTAGTAGCTGATAATACAAAGGGCTCACTGCAAAAATTCATGTATTAAATGAGAGATTACAAGGTAATGTCGGCACATGGGAAAGACGAGGAAGGAAGGGGGAGTGAGAGGAAAATATGAATCTAGAGCACACAGAAAAGTTCTACATGGGAAAAAATAAACTCCTGCCATTCATAAACTAAAAGTTCTGAGAAAGTCAGAATATCTGTTGTAGTTTCAGTGCAAAGTGTCCCACATGGGCTTATGTGTCTGGGCATATGGTCCTCAGCTGGTGTCATGACTGGGCCACTTATCATTCCAAGTCGAAATGTTTTCTTAGAATGGATGACACTAACCTATTCAAAGTAGGATATTGTTGAAGTGTATTTCCCAAAAGATATGCTGTAGCCCACATCCCTGGAGTCTGGAATGTAATCTTATTTGGACTTAGAGTTTTTTAACTTTTAATCAGACTGCAGTGATGCCCTTAGGAGAGACCCAATCGTGATGACTGAAAAAGAGCCACTGGAGACAGACATACAGAGAAAGCTATATTGATAACATGACAGAGACCCCAATTCGAGCATGCAGCTGCAGCTTGAGAGTCACAGAAGTTTGGCAGAAGCAGCAGGGAGAAGGCCCAGGCAGTCCCTCCTACTCAGCGAGAATGTGTCCATGGTTGGCACTTTAACTTTGGATTTCTGACTTCAAGAACCCAGAGTGAATTTCTTTTAAGCCACACAGTTTGTAGAAATTAACTGCCAGCCCTAGAAAGGGGATTACAATCTACTAGGTAACATCTTCTATTTTTCTTTTGTCCTCTGCGTTTATTTACCTTATGCAAATTCTTAGGACCCTCCCCCTTTCCTTCCCCACTGCCTGCAGCCTCATGTGGATCTTCTCTCTGTCTCTCTGTCTCTCTGTCTCTCTGTCTCTCTCTCTCATTCCCCCCACCCTGCTTCCTCCCTCCCCCCTCTGTCTCTCAGTGGGAACTTCATGTTATTTCTCTCTCCATAATCGTGCAACATTAAAATCCATCCCCCACACAGCTGTTCAAGCCATCTAACTAAAATATCTCGGAAAAAGGTCCCTACTTCCTAGCATGCTGTATTTTCTGTGATTCCTATTTAAATATGGATGGAAAACTACATGTCATGGGGAAAATCATAAGGCCATTTCCACCAAGCAATAGGTGTCACCATGGAGTCTGTGCCTTTGTTTCTACGAAGAATGTCTTGCTATGTTTTAACTACAAAAAAAAAAAAAAAATGTAGTGTCCAAGATGCCTTTGTGTCCTTGTGCTGACTATCTGGCTGGAAGTCGCCATTTCTCCCAGTTCCTAAGAGCACACCCTTTGATTGTCCTTAGCTTCTGCTCAGGGACTGGGGTACAGGAGGCACCTTGAACTAGTCCACCATTGGCCACATATGCTGGATACAAACACAGTCCATATTTTACATTGAAGTCATTATTTTCCTGTCTCACTCCTGGGTGACTGGGAACTCCTTGAGGTAGGAGCCATCCTTAGCAGCAAAGTCTGGCAATGCCTGTGCTGCTCAGGGCCTTCTGTGTGTCTGTACTATCACCTGAGTGATTCCTAGCCACGTGCTTTAGAAAGTAGTCATGCCTGACCATTTTCCCTCTTGTGTAACCTCTTAATGCAGGGGTGCTAAGCAAAGTGTCCAAGAAGAAGGGACACTCAGGAGTTAAGTGGCTGCCATGTGGTAGCTGGTAGTGACTTCACACCCTGAGTACCATATGATGCACTGTGCTGGTTCCTTGCTTCATAACTTTGACCTTAGCAACAAGGAGTATTTACCTAACAGTTAGAAACTCTCTTTAACATAGTCTAGAACATTCTGGAAAAAATGACCTTTTTCTTGGGCCATTGACATACACATTCCATAACCCTAGGGATTAGAGACAACAAATCTGTGCATCACAGTTTATACTGGGGGAGAGGGGCAGGAATTTACACACACACACACACACACACACACACACACACACATGCACACGCACACGCACGCACACACACACGTGCACATGTGCACCCTCGAGCCCACTTATCTATCTAGTGTAGAGCTTGACAGATCCTAGATTATCTTAAACCTGAGCCTATAGTTCATTCAGTTCATGTGTTCTCATCTTGTCTATGTCTCTTTGGATGTAATTGAGGTAGTTATAACACATTTGAGATGTTATCGCACTGAGCACTTTTAATATGTTTCTATTTTCTTTCTGGCTTTTTCAGTTAACATCCTTATTCTATGTTAAAGACCTAGTCTGTGGTTCAATGCACCAGCCACAGAGCTAAGCCCTCTTATCTAGTTCTATCCAGTTCTACCTCCATCCACCCAACCAAATTATCACATTGTGATTGCAAAGGGGTTAACTTGACAGTGTCCCTTTAATTTTTACATTTGGAATTTTGTTATAAAAATGACCTCCATAAAAAAACAAAGAGTAGAAAAATAACAGATGAGAAATATAAGGTACATATGTGTACATTTATCATAGGAACAAAACCTATCAAGTATCTGGTCCGACATGGCTAAGTTGAGTAGAGACAGGGTTTTGCAGTTCCTGGCCTGCCCCTTTCATGAGTAATGACAAGAAGTATGCTACTTTAAGCATGGGTTCTGTCAAAATGGAGGTATTTTCCCAGAATTTATGCTATTTCTGCCAAAGAAGAAAAGCATGCTGCTGCTGACCTTTTAGCCTCTGGGGCCTTGCATGATGCCAAAAACACTGACTTTTGGCCAAGGCATCTCCGTGGAGCATTTTAAAGTTAACCCCTCACAGAGCAAAGGTATCACTGTGCATAGCCTAGCAAAGACTGCAGGGCATGGATCCTCCAGCCCCACCCACATCCTTTCTCCATGTGACAGGGTACTGTGACCTACACAGGTGGCAGCCAACAGACCGTGGGGAGTCCTGACTGCTCACACTAACCTTCCCTTCCATCCTGACCAGACAGGAAATGGCAGTCAGAGGTGTTGCAGGTGGGCACCTGCCTACTACAAACTGTATCCGGGCAACCATAGGAGGTAGTGAATAGGAGCTGGCCGTTTTGATCCCTGTGTTATTCTTTTATATGTTTCCTTTGAAAAGTGAGTTCATCCACCACACGAAGCCAATACTAGGACAGCCTGCCTTTTGGGAAGCAAACCTACATCCAGTAACTGAGCCGATCTGCATATCGGCCTGGACCACTGTGAGTGTGTGGAATTGTCTAATTGTTATCATTTTCTGAAACCGTTTGTGTGGCGGTGCTCCTGTCTGCATCACAAAATCAAGAATTCCATGGCATGGTACGCATTCAATTTTGAAACAGAAGTTGGTGTTTACAAAAGTGATTTAGCTTAGTCATGCCTCAGGCATGGGAGATTCCAATTGGGTGAAATTATTAACAAAATAATAGTCCTTTCAGGAAACATTTGAATAACAGCCAGGGTGCATTCTAATAACAAATATTACTTGTGTTATTGATTTTTATGAAGAGTTCTGATATGTTATGTAATAGCTAGTGGCTTAGTCCCTTGGTCAATTAAACTAATTTAACTCAGCAAAGCTGTACAGGAAAAGGTTATAAAAACTGAGAGACAGCTGTAGTCAGTGTACTCGGGCATGTAGGCTAAGACGGATCACTTGGAGATTCGTTTGCCTTGAGAATCGTTGGCCAGGAAGTGGAGATGAAGTAGGTAGGAGAGGCTTACTGTGGCTTGTTAGCATTCACGCAAGCACAGCACATGAATTCTCAGCTCACCTGTCTGAAATCCAAGGACTGGATTCTGACTGTCAATCAAACTATAATTACCAAAAATAGTGAAGTCAGAGGCCAGTTCTCTGGAAATACCTTGTCAGGACTGGAGGAGCTCAACACAGCTTCCCTGCTCATTTTTATGCCAAATATTGTGCCAAAGTCCAGGGGAGCCCACTTTTGGTAGTTGTTAGCACAGGCTTGTGACCCTCAGCCAAGGACAGCAGACATCTTGGCAACATTGATTATTCTACTTCATGCCTGACCTCGTGTTTGGCTCTGAGCAGGACCAGTGGATGGCAGGGCTGGGCAGAACCTCTTGCAGCCAGCCTACTGGGGCTGGCTGTCCAACTTGTCTTTGATGTTTATAAAAACAGCATCCTCATTAAAGCAGAGAACACAAAATCCTGCGGCCTCAAGGACACCTGCTACCTTGTGAAAGGATAATCAGGTCACTGTTTCTCACCGGCTCACTGGACTTGCTGCCTGCCCCCGACCACTTGGGCAGTCTCTGGCTCTTCCTGGAAAAGAGGGATTGCCGAAGCGCTCCCTCAACCTTTGGGTTTAACACAGCAGACCTTGCCTCCCTTATAAACAGGAAGAGGAAAGAAAAAGGCAGTAGCTGGAAGAAAATGTCAATCTATCACTCTTAAAAATAGGAAGACAGACAGATATCCCTCCCCTTCCCTGTTCTGGGTCCATCTAAGACACAGTACCAACCTCTACTTTTAATTTCTCCTTTGAAGCTCTGAATGCTGAAAACATAGAAAAGACTTAACAGTGCTATGCTGCTCCCTTCCTGTGTATAACCAGTATAGTATTGTGACTATTGATGTACAATACAACAGGAGTGAGGCAATAACAGAATAAATCCACGTGGTACAATAAATAATAAGATTGCATGATTGGCACAACCTCACTTCCAATTTCTGCAGTAATGGGGGTGGAGGTGAATGATCACCTACGTTTTCAGTCTATTTGATGATGAATAATAACTTTTAACACTGGTGTAAACTAGTTAAGTTTTATGCATCCATTCAAGAGTTTTGCATTGTACTCTTAATTATGAATGCTTGGCTCAGTGCTGTATTTTAAAATGTCTGTCTCCTGAATTTCCTTTGTCTTTAAGAGTTACGCATTCTTAAATGTTGATTTTTTTTTTTAGACAAAGAATTTTAGAGAAGAGAATATATTAAGGATATGGGGTTTGCATGGATTAGAAAATATAATAGAAATAAAGCTTCTAAAATTAAGTCTGATTGTATAATATTATTTCAATAGTAGCATATGGCTATTAAATACAAAGGGATAAAATTATTGCTGATTTAGTAATTAAAGTATGGAGTAATGAGCCCTCTCTCTGTCTGTTTATTAACTTCTACCCCAATGCTCCATGGCCTTGGGTAGTAAACGGAGCTGTGGTGGCACTGGATTCAATTTAACTGCTATTGATCTTGCCTCTGTTCTTCCTGCCTAAGATCTGCTTATGTAACAGGCAGCACAGCCAGAGAGAAATAAGCCTTTGGAACTCAGTAAGCAAACTGCTTACGTATATTTTTGTCCTCTCCGTTCCCCCAACCCTTAGTGGTAATGATCTGTGAGGGTGTCCCTACCCCAAAGGTCTATTTCAGGAACCACAGAGTATTTGACTCAAGATTTTGTGCAGATTCAAAGAATGAGAACTTGTGGGCCCACACTGTGGAAGGTAATACTTCTTATTAAAGGAGTTAGTTTATGATATCCCATAAAGAAAAAGCACAAATATCCCTTCTTCTGACTTAGCCTCTGTGCTACATGCCAGCGACAGGAGGGTCTGAACCATGTGGTGGCATGTGGTGGCGTTCTGTTTTGGGCTCTGTTTCTTAGGGCATGTTTTACCTTCCTGTTTCTGGGTTCCCAGATTCTCATTGGTTTGTGCCATCTTCATGAAACATGGTCCAGGAAACAGCTACTGCTTTTACATTGGTACTTGTTCAAAACTCAGAAGAAAAGTAAGCCCCTGTCAGCTTAGCTATTTTAGTTTGTTTTATGCCAATTCCTGAGTACATAGAACAAAAAATAAAGTTTCCCTTTGACTTTAAAAAAACAGAGGCAGCAGAGTGGAAGGCAGAGAGGCACAGGGGCCGTGAGGATAGCTTGCATGTTTCAATCTTGGACATGAGGATAGCTTGCATGTTTCAATCTTGGACAAGAGGATAGCTTGCATGTTTCAATCTTGGACATGAGGATAGCTTGCATGTTTCAATCTTGCTCTACAATCCTCTGCCTCTGTACTTAGGGGTCTGATGGGAGGGTTAGTGGGGGACAAGGTTGTTCTGGGAGAACTAGCCTAGAAGATTATAACCAGCCAAAATCTATCGATCAGATTACATTTCACTCCTGCTCTCCAGATTTGAGATATTAGGACTTCCTGTGTTCTCCAAGACAGGCCCTGGTGAGTGGGCTCTTGGCTCCCAGAAACAGGCTTTCCATTTCGGGGCAGTTTCACTGATTAGGTCCATATGCCCCTGGCTTTGAGTTGCCTGGCCTGACAGCCCTAAGGCTATGCCAGGACCCATGGCAGAGGTGGTGAGCCGTGCCCTTCATTACCTTGGCTTTGCTTCCGAATGCTTGCGTCATGGTGACTGCAGAAGAGGATTTGCAGGGCAGGGCTGATGCACAGCTCAGGTCTCCATTCTCTCCAGACTTTCTTTACAAGAATTTAAATTTAGGCTTGACTGGGGTTTGTTTACTATGAGAGGCCTAATTCTCTCAGTAGTTGTAATGCATTTCTTTGACATCCTGCCATCTTGACATCTACTAGAAGATGTACAGGTACTTAGAGATCTCAGGGTGCTTTAATGAGATAAAACATGAAAGCCCACCACTGGTGAGAATGCCTGCTCAGTCGCGGCTAAGGTGGGATCTGATGGGTCCTAAAGGCCATCTGGACCTTTCAAGTTTCACCTTTGGACCTCCTGTTTTCTGGTTCATAGTTTTAAACACATCAATCACCTCTGATACTCAGGCTCCCAGAAAGATGTGGAGGCTCCCTCTCAAACATAGAGAACACCCTTCCCTTGTCGGACAGACAGACATCCTTCCCTTGTCGGACAGACATCCTTCCCTTGTAAGACAGACAGACATCCTTCCCTTGTAGGGTCATCAGTGCATATCAGGTGTGGGTGTAGAGGCAAGAAGAACGTAAAGAACATGGGACATGGCTTCATCCTGTGACATACAGCAAGCTTCATTTGCTCTAGTCTGATAATAATGCAACTTCGAAATTTGTCACTTATTGACAGCACACGAGCCCTGGTTGGAGGCGTAGGGGGCAGGGGAGAAAATACAATTTACAGTTCCTGGAGGCTTCACCTGCTTTATGTTTCCCACATCGCTTTTTAATGACAAAATGAAAAGAAATTGGAGATGCCACAAAATATGCAAATGACTGAAGAATATGTAGTTAGCTTTTTATTGGGAGATACATTGTGCAGACAGCTTTAGAGCATGTGTTCTCTTCTCCATTTTCCTTATTAGTCCAAACAGAGAAAATTTCATCATAAGCCTTATATTGTCAATTTTCCTTATCAAAATCAATGCTCTTTAAGCTTCACAAAAAGGCCTTGGACCTGGGCCTCCTCAGTTGCTGTACTTCCAGTCTCTTTGTTGGAATGTGCAGGGAGATTTATCTCTCTGTTGTTTCTCCATCTCTGTCTCCTTTTCTCTATCTATCCATCCACCTATCTACCCACTCACCTAACCATCTATCTCTTTCACATCCTTCTCTGTCTACTTCTCCTGTACACTCCCAATTCTCTTGGTCATATCTTCTTTGTATTCTTCCTAGTTCTTACTAGGCAAGCAATAAATATTTATTATTCTGAAGTTTGTAATTTTCCTACATAATTCTTCTGCTTTGTACATCTTGAAAGTAAAAAAAAAAAAAAAGATGAACGCATGTATAGGGAAATATGTCAACACATACAGTGAATTCACACACACCAAAGACATGCACATTTTACTCCATCTGGTTCTCAGAGATAAAACTGGTGACCTTATGCTATACTTCTTGCTCCTGTGCATGCAGAATTGCTTTTGGACTGTGAGGAGGTTCAGAAATAATGAAAGAAAAAAAAGACTTCCTGTGTTTTCTAAGGAGTTTTATTTTCCATTTAAAATGAGAATTTATTGAATTTATTATATTGAATCATATGAACTTTCCAGTTTTTTGGCCAAAAGGGTTAAATATCAGGAATGCCATCTGAATCCACCCAGTGAGATTAATATACTCATAATAACACCTTACTCAAAAGTGACTGTCTATGAACCCTGAAGACAGTGCCTCTGCGAGAGGCCACTGCAGCACTTGGCAGTAGCCTACACATTGTTTCTCCACAATTCAGTCATCTCTCCTCTCAAGGGCAAACACAGATGAGAAAGGACTGCTTTCCCATCATTTGCCAAGCCTTCCATTCAGGTACAAGGAGTTCCTTTACCCTTGATCCTTGCAGGCATTGAAAGCTTCCTTTAGAATCTAGGCAAAACAAAAAAGCAACAACTGTGCAAGATAGCAATGGCAAGACAGGTGAACCCAAAAACCCCTACCTGACAGATGCGCTTGCTTTCTTGTACCCAGAGAGGCCTTAATTAATGTTAATGGAGGAACCTCCTTCAGAACCCAATTAAGCACTTAGCCAGCTTCTTAATGACCCCTGCTCTGAGCCGGGGTGTGGAGAGGGGAATTGATTTAACACCAGGGGTGAGACTGTGGTTGTTCCTGGGCATGGTGTGCAGTTTCGTTTAGTAAACAAGCCTTTCTCCGCATTCCTCATCCACTCCGCATCGCCTGTGGACACCTCGCTCCACTCTTGAACTCTGCTATGAAAAGGTTAGCAGCTGAGTCAGAGGCGTCCCCCGATGCACAATAACAGTTATATAAAGCACTTTAAAGTATACATGGATTTTGAGTACCTAATTATACTGCAGGTGTTGGCATCCCCCGGTGTGAGAAAGGTCTAGAACACTCTCTTTATCACAGATGGACAAAATGGAAGCTCCTCAGTGCTCCAGAGACAGTGCTCTCCCAGAGCATTTCTCAGCAGCATGGGCCCCCCATCAACATGATTGGTGTTGATTTTACATCAGCATACCAGGTATTCCCTCATTTGCCTCATTTAAATGTTTTAAAATGAGACCAAAAATAAACAGGCTCACTAAGGCCTGTTATAATTTCAAAATTCTTGGTTGTGTCTAAAGCACAGCTTGTATTTTATCTGAGCCCTTTCTGGTTTAGATAATGTTCAACTGGAAGCCCAAGGCAAAACAATGATAGGAAATTCTACAAAACAATCCAGAAATACCACTTCTAGGAAGCCAGTTGTTAGAGCTAGAGAAGATAATCAGTTTTCAGGGGTGACCTTAATATCTGAAATGGGGCAAGGGGGCCTTGGCACGCAGGCAGTAACATTACCAACCTGGAGTAACCAACCCCTTCACTTTGCTTAAATGGTTGACGTTGATCCAAGTGAATGCCTAAATGACTGAAGGAATGCTTTGGGCATCCTCGAAGTTGGTGCCACAAGAGAGCATGGTCTGTCGAGCAAGCAGAGCAATTATGCATGGAACTTTTTAGCCTCTGACTGCGGAGACACGGGACTTCCTTTCCTCCCCTCCTCCCTCCTACTTCCCTGCTTCCCCAAGACTTAAGCTTTCTACTCTTTGATACTCAGATCTGCTACAAGAGATCTGATGGTCTCAAATCACTGAGCTAGAGGAAGTCATGTCGGTGAAATGACTGGAACCTTGTGAGTGATTCCAGGCTTAAATGTTCCTTCTATTATGCTTTTAGTTTGTTTTCAAAATAGGATGTATTGGATGGTAGTTGTCATTACCACATCTTTGAGACTAACCCTTACTGATACTGTTTCTCTCAGTTTACTTATATCAATTATATTATATCATATTTATTATTATATTATATTCAGCACTAGTCAATAGTGGTGCCAGTCTGTCAGCCAATGAGCCTGGCTTCTGTTCTTCACAGGGGTGGCACTCAGTGACCATTGCTGAGATGATTAAGTTAATAGAGGATTGACTTCACGTGATGAACTGTGAAGTGCCCCACACACACACACACACACATAAAGAAGAGCTTGCACCTCGATGTATGGGGCTTTGCAAACACCTCTCCTCAGCAAAACCTCGGCAAACCTGACTGGAGCTCATTTTAGCTGACGTGTAGCCAGCTATTCTGTACGCACAAAAATGTTGTGAGTGTGAATCTCAGATAACACAATGCATACTCTCCTGCAGCATACAGGGGAGGGAATTCTGGGGTTGCCTTGTTGGAGGAATTGTCTCTTCAGCACAGATTCCTTTCCATTTTGTCCTCAGTGTCATAGTATGAGAAGCAACATGCACTGGGGAGCAATGTTGATTGCTATTAAGAGTGCCTACTTTATTGCGTGCCAAGACAAGAAAGCCACCAGTCCTACACAGCCTAGAGTTGTAGACATGGCCTATCAGAAAAAACATGTGGCTAAAATTATAACTTGATGAAATTATCAAGATTATGTGATCAAATGACCTGAATTCAAAGGTGGTCATTACTTTGTTGCTTTAAAATTAAATCTACAAGCATGTTTTTTCCAAGTGTGTTCATTAGGACTCACGCAGGCATTGTGCCTTAAACACTGGCAGCCTGCACCATCCAAACCCATTCGTGGCTATATTCAGATCAATGCTGGAAGACTCAGTAGAAGCAGTGTATTAAAAAATGGTGGGTTGGAAATATGGCTTTGCATTTCTGTTATCAAAGAGGAGCTAAGACCACGGAAGCAATGTGGTGTGCGCGGCACAGTCACCGAAGGACTTGAGGCCATCAGTCCTATACTGCTTGCATAACCAAGATGACCCCACTACATGAAAAAAATACTGAGAAAAATACTCCGTATGAGCTGCAATCTAATTGAAAGTGCCCGGTATTTATGCTGTGTGGGTGGAGGGAAGGAAACAGGGTTCTAATCTCCAACCAGAGCACACACAACCACAAAGAACTTCCTGTGCTCACTAATGTTGAGTGACCCAGCCTATACCGTTCATCTATTTTGCCACAATAATTCAGAAGTGACATGACACAAGCCTCCCACATGAGACGCATGCTGTTGGGTGGGCACGGAAAGGCACAGTTTATAATTGCAGAGTCCAGGACTGACAGATATCTTTAGGCCACATGTCTGGCCCAGGGAATTGAATTCTTGCTTCTCAGCTTTGTATGGTCTCCTGAGACTCTTCCTTTGCACAGGCTAATAGGTAGATATTAAGCAATTGTTTTGCTTACACGGGAAAATACAAAAGTTTTTTTTTTTTTTGATTCATGATGATTTTAAATAATAACGAGGTTCTTAAAGTCACAGGAATAAAACCAAACTGTATTTTCACCTGTACCAATTGCTTTCCATTATACTAGTGTATGCATGCTCTCTCCCTCTGGGTCTTGGCAGCAGCTACTTCCTGTGAAATCTACAGTCTGGTGATGGTCTGTAGCTTAGGCAGCCTGTGAGTGGAAACTTCAAGCACTCACTAAGACAGACTGTCTGACTGATCACTCAGTGATATGAGAGAACATCCTGAGGAAGGGCAAGGAGCGGGGTGGGGGTCATAGTTCACTCTAGGCAGAGAACTGGAACCGCTCGTACATATGCCAAGCAGTGTTTTGTGTGTTTGTTGTTTCAGTTCCTGTGTGAGGAAAAACAGGCAGAAGGTCCTTTGTAATAAGACAATGGGAATACAATCTGGCCAAATGTGGAGAGAGAGAAGGGGAAGGGAAGGAGGAGAGGGAGGTGGAGAAAAAGGGAGAGGATAAAAATACATCAGTATCAGGGTGGGTTACAACCAGACTCCAGGGAAAAGGTGGCGTTTCAGAGTGTGTTCACATTCACAGTATCTCTAGCAATGACAAAGTTAAGTAATATGCTCACTTTTTGATTTAGAGTTTAGAGGGAGTACTTTAAAATCAATTCCAAAGCGGAGAGTAGTGACCATCATCTGTAATTTTAATACTTAAGGGGCTGAGGGGGCAGGATTGAAAGTTCAAGGCTAGCCTGGTTTGTAAAGAGGACTCTATCTTAAAAATAAATAAATAAAAATAGCAAATATTTCAGTTTTCTTCTTGGTTGCCGCCCAATCAGTTGATCAATAATTAAGTTTATATGTGCCTGAGTCTGCTTATTTCAATATGAAATTTTGTTTGCTTTATTTTATTGATTCTCTTTCTCTCTTTCATTCTTCCTTCCTTTCTTTTTTGAAGAAACATAAGGAGAGTTGCCACCTTCATTGTGGATATTACTTTGTTTACACAGGGAAAAACCTTTACTGGCTAGACTTTTCTCTGCTCTTCAGCCCATCCACAATTTTGAAGCACTTCTTAACTTGTCAGCGCTGAACCATAGATCCTTACCTTGCTTAAGTCTTGAAATTATCTGTAATTGAATACAATTTATTAATATGCTATTTCTAGAAGCCTGACAGCAAAACAAAATATATAATGCAAAGGCAAATTGCTAGTTTCAAAGCTTAATGCAGTGTGTGCACATGCTTGTCAGGTTTGGGGTCAGCTCAAACCATTTGGGCTACAAACACACGTCTGACAGACAAAACTGGGAGCTCCTCATCTGTGCAGTGACCTATTTTATCATGAATATGAATATTCATTTTCAAAACAGAGGATTCTTAGAGTTAAATGTCCAGATTTTCGGATGTAAATTGTACAAGCTGTGGAAGTCTGTTCTGGATCTAACTGAGGCGTGTTTCAGCATCTTGTGCACTCTCTGTGGAGGTTTACCCTGAGAACAAATGTGGATACAGCCTCTCCCTTCTGAACATGCAAATCTCAGCTCTGAAGAAGCTGAGGTTTGGAGCTATGAAGCTGCAGGTTGCAGGTTGCCAGGAACATTGTTATTAATTATCACTGATCCCATCAGTTAGAGTCTTCAGTAATTATGCCACGTAGTAATAATGGTTCTTCAGCAACACGTTTTGTTGTTTTTGTTGTTAAACCACAATCTGATGGGAGCCTAGTTGTGGCTAGGACAGAAGAAAGAGACAGAAAGGATTCATCTCCTGTAAGCCTACCTGCCTTCCAGTGGCTGATTCTCAGGGTGCTTACAGCCAGGGTCAAGGGCCAAAGGGTGTCTGTTTCTAAATTGTCTAAAAAATACCACCCTATCTTTTCTCTGATATCATGCACTTGGAAACCAGGAAATGCCTGCATCTTTTTTGTTTCCCAGGGATGCTATTTAAAAATAGGATTGAAAATGAGAAATAACCAGTAGGGACCCATCTTCAAACATGTTTTAGGAAGAATTAAAAAATCCCATCTTTCAACTTAATCACCTGTCTTAGTTAACATAAATGAATTCTATTTCTACTTTACCTAAAACACCTATTTTATTTTTCCCTCTGATTTTCTAGGCAGTCACAGAGTTAAAGATGCTGGAAGGTACATTTTCTGAATTCTACCATTTATGAAGAAATACAGGAACATGGTCTCCTTGTCACTATTTCCCAAAGTTGGCCAGGCACTTAAGACACGCTGGATGAGTTATTAACTGTATTGTACTGAATCCAGCAAACGAACAGAAGGTATACTTACGGTTAAGTGTTCAGGATTTAGATGGTTCTAGAATTGCTGAGTCACACCTGTGGGAACAGGGGCGTGGTGTGAACAACTCATCACTGAGCACAGCACCTCACACTTAACACAGAATGTGCTGCTTATCAGCTTCCCTTGAAAAGCGGGGCAGCAGAGGACATGGAGCCCATTCGTTTCTAGATGAAAATAGAGACAAGTCTAAGATGGCCAAGAAGACTGGGTCTCCCTGCCTAGAACAGGAAGGAAAGGCTTAGCCTGTGTAAGGTGTAGCTATGTGCGTTCATCTTCATCAGGGCATTCATGCTTCTAACTATTCATTCATTCACTCACTCATTCATTCATTCACTCACTCACTGGTGAATTCGGGTCACTTGGCTGGGTCTCATCCCACATCTCTATGCAACTGCATCAGTGACTCAAGACAGACCAAGATCTGTTCTTCTGGGGACTAGTGTTTTGTATTGTCATATATAAAATTCTTTAAAAGCACCTTATGTCATTTAAAAAGGTTCTGTCTTAAATGTTTATGCAATAGAATCTGACAATGCATATGGTTTATCTTATAACTTAGTAAGTGAAAATTCCAGTCCAACCATGCTGGGCTTCTCACAAGGGTCATGTGTACACCTGGACAGCACATGGAAGTCAGCATTTCACCATCTTGGAAAGCTCTTAGAGTCTATCATGGTCTATGATGAATACACTCATAGTTCTTATGTATATTTTACTAATCTGTATTTATGTAAGGACAATATTCTTAAAAAAAATTTAAGTGTGTAGAATGAATACTAAAAATGCTTAGCAAGTTCTGTTTAAAACATATACAAATGATCCTACAACTGTGTAATTTAATGACTGAATAAATACCCATGTGAAGAAAAAGCAGGCAGAGAGAGGGGGTAAGGAAGAGAGAGCGCACATGTGCACCAGAAAATCAGAGACAGGGAAACATACTTCTTAATTGGAGCTGGTTGTTAATTCGGGTAATAGACCATTCCAGGTACATTTCTGGCTCCTTCCTCATTATCCACTACATTATTCATGTCAGCAGTTCATAGGGTTGGAAGCGTGTGTCGGTAAACTCATGAATACTGTGAGCCACACCAAGCATTAAGTCTTTCACTGTGGAGAAAAACACTTGTGCCCCTTGAAGAAGGATGTTGCTGACCTATCAAAGATGTGCAGAACATACTTCCATATCCAAAGCCCAGCCCTAGCATGGTAGTTTTCTTCATCATCTCTACTTTTTCTTTTCTTTTTTTTTTTCTGGTAACAGAGCCCCACACCCCCACACCTGCTAAGTAAGGACTTTGCCACAGCGCTATATCCCTGGCATTTTTGCATTTCTTCCTTTGTTTTTTGAGATAGAGTCCTATTAAGCGGCCCAGGTTGGTCTTGAATTGACTATATAGCACAGGCAGATCTGAACTTATGATTCCAATTCCCCTGCCTCAGCTTCTGGAATACCAGAGATTACAGGACTGCACCATGGGTCCCAGCTAGCAAGAAGTGCTTCCTGCCACTTCCAAACACTGACAGATCAGTAACAGGAGCTAATGTTGACTTTCACTTGACAGGGGGATAGACTGTGACATGCTCTGATATGTGGAGGGGAGGCTTAGAATAAAACTGCCAGAAAATGTCCTCCTAACTGCTGTTTGTGCTACGTGATCCCGTCTAAACTGTGTGACGCGTCTGAGCTTGGTTAGGAATGAGGGTCTGTGCCTGCAGTGCACGTGGAAAGCACTCAACAGTAACTGGTAACAGTTCCTCCACACTCTGACCTTCTCTTCTTCTCTCTACCCCAGTCACTCTTATCTCTGCTCTCATCCTTTTGCCCAGGCCATACTCTACCACAGAACATCCTTCTCCTCTCTGTGAGAACCCGGAATGCTCAACAGGATGAGGCTACAGTGCTCTGAGTATGCTCTGGAGAGCCTGGCTGATAAAATTGAGTAGTGAAATCAGTCAACCCGTTCAGATTCCTCTAACTGTGGCGTGGAGGCAGAGCTCACTCTGGTAGGGCTCACCCACCAGGAATGTAAGGGGAAGAGACATCAGCAACAAAGCCAGTGCCAGGAGAAACTGGAAATTTGTGGGCAGGAGACTCATTTGTGAGAAATGAAGCCATTTTTCTTGGCCTCCTGCTCAGAGTAGACCACTTCTTCTAATTCCTAGGTGCATACAGTGCTCCTCAGATAGATCAGAATGTCCACATGGAGATACACAAACTCAAGCTTTGACATTTGAATCTCTCACCCACTTAAAACCGGACAGTAGGTACAACAAGAAAATGTAGCAGCTACAGGCAGCTGGTCCTGCAGACCAATACTTAAAAATGCCCATTTGCTCCATACAGTGCAGACTTAGCTTGTATAAATGAGGATTAAATGAAACTCAGCAGCAGTGTGGTAGAGAGCTGAGGCAGTAAGTCATTACTAGAGTGAGGGACCAGGGAAGACATCTTGATTTGAAGATAACCGATGTTTAAATTTATTTTCCTGTGCATGTGTGTGTGTGGTACACATAGAGACCAGAGGTATCTAACACAACTGAATACCACCTTATTCTCCCACTGAACCCAGAGCTTGCTGATAGGATAGGCTGTCTGGCTAGCCTGTTCCCAGAGAGCTTCCCATCTCCACATCCCTGTGTTGCTGTCATGGGGTTTACCAAGTGCTGGATTCTCCACTCAGGAATTTATGCTTCACAGCAAGCATTTGACTGATGGAACTTCTCCCCAGATGCCAACCATTTTCCAAAATATCTGACTTTTCTTTTTAAAAAATATTACATTTTTTACTTTACTTAATATGTGTATTCTTGCATGTGTGTGTGTGTGTGTGTGTGTATGTGTGTGTGTGTTTGCCCGTGCGCATGCTACACCTTCATGTGGGAGTCAGAGGACAACTTGCAGGAGTCATTCTTTTCCTGCTCCCATGTGAGTACCCTCTGCAGCTCATGGCCTCTTCTGCCTTAAGTAGTAGGCTAGGTTTACAGTCCTAGGCTCCCTCCTCATGAGGGATCTTGAAGCTCAGTTCATTGGCTATTCCAAGATGTACGTTCCTTTCAGGATGTCTTGCCATTCTGACCCCACATTAAAAATGGTGAATAAACAAGTCTAACATCATCATGAGCACACAGCCCATAGCCCACAGCAGCTCCCCGAGAGCAGGGACAGCTGCTAGCACCCACCCCTTATTCTCCCGCACTTGATGGTATATTCTCAGGTTGAATCCATTCTCCCAGAACAATATTTGAATTTTTGCTAGCATCTGTTTTGAGGGTTTTTTGTTTGTTTGTTTTTGTTTGTTTTGTTTTACTTTTCAAGTCATCTTTTGCAGAATTACAAAATTGCTTTTCCTCTCAGGCAGATCTTTTTTCAGCTAATGCTGGAATGTTCTAGCAAATGTCCTTGGTGCTTGTGTTGGCTGTTTTATCACAGACATGTCTGCATGGGGAAAAGATAATTCCTTCATTATATAAAAGCCACTCCTCTGCCTTAATCTCTCACGTTATGACAAAATATTTCTTCTCTCCCCTCCCTGTTTTCTTTCGTCCACATGGTTCCCTCCACTGATTCTCAGCAGATGCCTGGGAACTGAAATGTATTTCTCAGATGGGAGCTTTGTATGGTGCATCCAAACATTCAGGTCCATCACAGAAGTGAAGGGCAGGGCTCGCAGTGGTGTCGAGCTCTCTTCTGTCGGCAGCCTCCTGCCTGGTGATGAGAAAAAAAGCTGCTCTGGCCACTTGCTCACTCCTTGAGGCAGGAACAAATATCTGCAATGAAAATATGATCAAGCAAGAGTAAAGATGGGTCCATCTTAGCTGGGTCATAGCAAGGGAAAGGATGCAAAAAATATGTCCATATCTCAAAATGCATCACTGAATGTCACACCCATGGTCTGTGGGTGGAGAGGGGATGCGTATGGGTTATAACTTGACACTCAGACTTATGGATCTGAAAGAGTATAAAAGTACCTGAGGGTGTAGCTCAGTTGGTAGCATGCTTGCCTAACATCCACAAGGCCCTGGGTTCTATTCCCAGCACAGCATAACTGGATACGTGCCATACTGTGATTCCAGAGAGATGGGGACAAGAGGATCGTCCTTGACAACATAGTGATTTCTGGCTAGTCTGGCACTCTGTCTTAAAAATAAAAAATAAAACTGGTTAACAGCCAGTTGGGCAGGACTGGAGACAGAGTGTACAGTGGTGCCCATGGAGTACCTGGAGCTTTTTTGGCATGTGCAGAAATAGTCCTTAAAATGAAATTGACCACTATAGTCTTTACAGTCTCAGTGAGGGCTTGCACTAGCACACAGTTTTATCACTAGCCTGTGCATACAAACATGCTCACTTGCTCCTAACACCTAGTGAAGGTAATTAAAGCCAGAAATCACAAAGTGCATAGGGCACCTCGGCTCCACTGATACCATAAATGCTATAGCCCCTGTCGGATTCTGTCATACTAGTATAGGCTGGTCAGAAAGCATCTACCACCGATGCTTTACCCCAGAGTGCAGCTTAGATCCCACTTCTCTATTCCTTCTTCTGAGGCTGATGTTTCTGTCCCTTATTCTGTGGCACCACCTCGTCCACCGGTCGGTCGCCCCTCATGGCACCATCTCGTCCACCGGTCGCCCCCCATGGCACCACCTCGTCCACCGGTCGGTCGCCCCCCATGGCACCACCTCGTCCACTGGTCGGTCGCCCCCCATGGCACCACCTCGTCCACCGGTCGCCCCCCA
>JADRCD010170440.1:0-14422 GCA_019843815.1 Montemys delectorum | reverse complement strand
AAAAAAAAAAAAAAGGCTGGGCAGTGGTGGTGCACGCCTTTGATCCCAGTACTTGGGAGGCAGAGGCAGGTGGATTTCTGAGTTCGAGGCCAGCCTGGTCTACAGAGTGAGTTCCAGGACAGCCAGGGCTATACAGAGAAACCCTGTCTCAAAAAAATCAAAAAAGAAAAAGAAAAGAAAAAAAAAAAGCCTTGAAACGGTCAGAGGAAAAGAACAGGTTAACTAACAATAAAGGTAAGTTTTTGATAATCTCAACTCTAAAGCTGCCAAGATAAGTTAAGAACAGCGGAGTCTATGCATGTTAGTCCTTGGTGCTTTATTAGTAAGACTGAAGAAATGGATGCTGTCTCATAGCACTATTTTGAACAAGCTGACCAATAAAGCCCTGTACACCAATGCTCACCACGCCTTAAAAGGGGATAACACAACAGCTGGCAGCTAGGAATACCATGTATTTTTGATGCCTAAGAATGGTTTTTACAGATGCCTTTATATAATTTCAGACTTTATACAAAACAACCAAAAAAACCCCAAAAACAAACAAACAAACTAACAAAACTAAAGAATTACAAGTTATCTTAAAGACTAAAATAAATACACTGAAGTTGAGAGTAACAAGAAAACCAACCGTTTTGAGAAGGCTCTAACTTTTGGATGAATAAAAATCACTTAACACCTTCTACTATGAGAAAATGCATAAATATTTAACATTTGAATTGTAGCGGCTTCAAATTAAACCAAATCCATTTTTGCTCAGACTCCTATGAGGTGTTGGTCCAAATACTTTAGAAATGGTAAAAAAAAAAAAAAAAAAAAAAAAAGTAATATAAAATAGTATATATCAAATTCATGATTAAACAAACAAAACAAAAACTAAAATACTACTCAAAACAAAACAAATCACTAGCAGCTTTACTGAGCAGCTACCTCTCACATTAGTATCTTCATATGAACAGACCTGAAAATGTCTACGAATACTAAATCAATTATACAACCAAGCACATTGCTAAAGCAGAAAATTCCAACATAAATTTGAAAAGAAGACTAAGTCATTCCTTGAGTTGAGAATTTTATAAATAACTTTGCATAATGCAGGTAATAATGTTCAAAAACTTTAAGTATGTGTATTCACCTTCATTTATTTTGGATATGTCCACATTAGAATTATTAAGCTGTAGAGTGGCTTGCAAAGCAGGAAGCAACTGTCTAAAAAGATTTGGGTCCTGAAGTAATGGAGGTATTGTTGACTGTGGAACGGGAGAAACGGGTACTGCTGAAGCAGATGTTGGAGGCGCAGATGTAGGGTTCAGGCCAGAAGCTGAAGATGTGGAAGGAGTTGTGCAAGAATGTGATATTGATTTGTCTCCTGGAGCAGTTTCTAAATGAAAGAAGAGAAGGCTCATTAAGACAAGACAAAACAAAACAAACAAAAACAAAAACAAAAACAAAAGTTTCAACATCAGAAACTAAACCAATCATATCACAGCAACATCTTCTGTGTGCTAAAGTTAAACTATATTTGAACCTCAGGAAATATGGGTGTCTGTAATATACTGAAGTAAATAATTTTATAGACCTACTTCAGTGAGAAGCTAGACCATGAAAGAGTCTAGTTGCTTAACTTTAAAAAGCTAGTAAATGACCTTCATCTTCATGTATGATTTGAAAATCACACTGCTTTTTGGTTATATACCAAACATACACACAAGGAAATTAATTGAAGATAACAGGGCTACACGACTTATGTGCCATATCAAAAAGAAAAGTCAAAAGTACCTAGGACCACAGTAATAACCAGCAATGACCTTAAAAGATAAGTATCAGGAAGGTGCCCTATCATTCATGACCAAAAGGAACTTAAAAAAAACATAATGAATGAGAAGATTCACAATACAGTTTTATGGTGGTTAAGATTTAAAATTTTGAAATGAACATTAATATCTATAAACAAGCCCTTTAATTAGATAGTGAAAATAAAGGAGAATCCCATTTCCTAGTATTTGGTAGTAAGACATATGACCATGCATGGAAAGCTCCAAGTTCTACTTATATGTGTATATATTCAATGCACCTGAACACAAAGCACCAATTATGTAATCTTTATTGTATTTGACAAACTGGAAATGTAAATCCTGAAGACTTGTTATCGACTGCTGATGAAAGAGAACATAACCAGCAAGTCACACCCTGCCAGATTAATAATAGCCCAATTTAACTGTGTGACTGTGTGTCTTTAAAACTATGACAGCTGGATGGGGATGGGAAGGAGTCCAAGGCCCGTGGCCTACAACAGTGAGACACTAGTGTCACAGAGGAATAGTACACTGCTACATTTTATTAAACAGAGAGGAAAAATGCCAACTTAGAAAAAATGATCTTTTCATATTAACACAATTTAAGCCAAACAATATACTAGGTTATATAGAATAAGAGAAGCATTGTTCTTAAAATTTTTGAAGACTAAACTCCGTCTCATGTCATCTACAATGGGTTAAAATAAATTTTCTTGATGGCTTTCATGGAGACTGATACAGATGAACATACACATTCAATCATAAATAACTAAGCACTATTATTTTAGCTCAAAACTAGTATGAACTCAAGCTTACCAACAAGAAAGGAAAGGGAAACTGTTCCTTTTGTGATATCTAGTTCAACTCACAAAACTAACCATGTAAAGGGTCTTAGAAATATGGACACTTAGATAACAGCAGATTAGACAATTCAAAATGTTCACTTTTCCTACACTATTAGCACTGACGTAAAAAGACTATCAGCACTTGCTAAGCATCACTTTATACATTCATTTGTAAGAATCATATGCATGCTCTGACTGATAAGGCTGCACAGATGAAGCCAAGAGTCTAAGATTAAGAGTGCTGAATGAGATTACAGTGTTAACTGACATGACCATAAACATCTGTATTCAATTCTAGAAACTAAAAAAAGGGACTTTCATGGCCCCAAACGAGCTGAGAATTGCTACAAGTTTGCTGAGTGTCGGTCTTTTTTTCACAATATCACTTCCATGGTCAAATACCTAGGAATGACATCTTTCTAATGTATAGATTCCAAAACTATTATAAATACATTTCATGTACATGCTAATGAACTTATCAGCTCAGAAGTTCTCAAGTGTTTTCCAGCTCTGAGACTAGACGACTACTTATCGCTTCTAAGCATTGCTGCTTTGGGTCCTTAGACAAAGGGAAGAAACATTATTGAAATAACAAGTTCTCTTCAGGAAATTATTTTGTCACCAAATTTGGTTTAACTTTTAAGTTCATTACACCTTATACTTGTATATTTGTATTCGTTCAAAATTTTTGTATAGACTATAATTTGTAATTTTCTTTAGGTCCGCATTTTTCTTTACCTTTCTTCAAAAAGACACGGGTGCTATTTTACTCATTATAGAAACTAAATCAGTACCTATATTCTTACGGCATTGCCCTCCTTTCATTGTTAGACTGCCACCAAATAGGCAGAGTAATGTTTTTGAAGACACAAAAAGTTTAATTGTTTTATGCTACTTTGTCTAATCAAGTGTTCTGAAATATAAAACCACCAAATAACTGAAAAATCAGCAAAATGACAGTAGTAATTATCACTATAAAGATTATAAAATGGGGGAATGGAGTATAAATCACCACTAGAAAATATCCTTAAAGCTATGGAAAGCTTTAAGTTCTAAATTTAAGACAATTGTTTACTAAGAACAGATGTATATAATTTTCTGAGACAAAACTGTGTGACTGGGAGATCAGTTGTTCCCACTTAAAATTTATGGATTCCTACGGCAAGTGACATTTCTTAAGGCTTGAATTGTCTAGTCTGATTTGGGTATAAGTTAGTGAACATTCCAATCCTCAGGAGGCAGGGGCATTTGTAGCTGAGTCTGTAAGCAGTCTGGGTGGCACAGTAAGCTCCAAAGTGACATAATGAGAGTGAAAATGCAAAATAGTGTTTGCTTCTGAATGCTATATAAGTTGTACTGAAATACAGAAAGAGAGATACCAACTCCCCTTCTTTTATGCTTTTACTCATAAATTGTTGACTTGTACTTCCAACTTTTGCCAGAAGGGGGAAGAACTTAACAAGATTTACATTCTACTCCTAGCTATTCCAAGCTACCTAACAAAGAAAACACTGGTCAAAATATAATTCTGATCCACACTTTTCTGGTCTGACAAATAACTCCCTTCTGGTACATGGTAAGATTTTAAGGCTCAGGTAATACCACTACTGATCAATTTCCTGTGGTGTTCTAACAACACAGCACACGGAACTCAAGTGTTTGTTTCTTGACCCACATATTATATAACAGAAAAACAACATAGCAAGGTGACAGTAATGGCTGTGAAGCGCAGGTACAGGCGTATGTATGTGCAGGCTTGAACAGAGATATGTATAGGCACACAATTTTTTCTACATGTATAAAACATACATGAAAGTTTGCAATTGTTACTTTCATTAAACTGAAAAAATCTGAAAATTCTGTTACAGTTTTCAAATTCTACCAAAAATGTACACGGTAAGCATTTTTTTCCTGAAACTTTGCAAACATTTTTAAGTTGATCAAATATAAGCTAATTGCAAATAACATTTACTTTACCATATTGACTAATATATATTCCACAATTACGTCTGTCTAAACCAATCTCTCAATTTTTATAAAAATACTTAGAATCCTGAAAAGTATTTAAAAGACTGAGGAAGGTCCACTTTAATGTATTCTTTATGTCAGCGACAAAAAGGCATTACTCATTTATATTTGCGGGTACCACAAAACGGAATAAGGAATTTTACACTAAGTACCTGATTCAACCAGCATATAAATGAATGACTGTTCCACTTCTGAACCAGACTGTCAGCTATCAGACTCAGTTGTGTTAAGAGCTCACTATGAATAGGTCTGCTTTTAAGCTGCTTTGTGTTAGCACAACAACATGAAACACATTATACCTTTACTTACTAGATGAAAAGCTTGCTAATTTAAATCCAGTGAACTCTTCACACAGGCTTACTTGACCAGATTAAGGTACAAGGGCTTATAACTACTGCTTGTTTTGTGATTTCACAACTCTAGGAAGGACTTTACAACTAGAAGGGACATGAGAGCAATTAAGAAAGGGCTGGTGAGATGGCTCAGCGGGTAAGAGCACTGACTGCTCTTCTGAAGGTCCTGAGTTCAAATCCCAACAATCACATGGTGGCTCACAACGACCCGTAATGAGATCTGACGCCCTCTTCTGGTGTGTCTGAAGACGGCTACAGTGTACTTATTTATAATGATGAATAATTCTTTGGGCTGGAACGAGTGAGCAGGGCCGACTGGAGCCTGCAGGGTTGACTGGGTTGACTGGAGGACAAGTCCTAAATTCAATTCCCAACAACCAAATAAAGGCTCACAACTATCTGTACTGCTACAGTGTACTCGTATACATAAAATAAATAAATAAATAAATAAATAAATAAATCGAAGAAGAAGAAAAAGAAGGAGGAGGAGGTCATTGTGTGCTACTTTATTAAAAAGAAATGTATTTCTGGTATATCTGTCTATCATTTCCTCCTATTTGTTTGCATGTTAAGACAAGATAACCAAGAAATGGTCAATCTCACCTAAACAGATACACACACAAAAAAATACAGGACAAGTTGGCCCCTTTGTTTCTCACTCACATCAACATAATTTCCAGCAAAACTGATGAGGTCCATTTTTCCCTATACTTCTGTCCTGAGATAAACACAAATGCCTTTCAATCAAATGATGTGGCAACATTAAATAGATGTAGACCTATTGTGAGATCCTTTAACTACATGTACAACACATACATCCCTCTCTTATTATAAGTACATTTTAAAATCATGGCGAATGAAAGCATTTCTCCAACTCAAAACACATTACCATTATTCCAAGCGCCCTGGTATACCATGTAAAAGAAAGCACAAATGCCTTACCGCTTGTTAAGGCCCAGGGACAGAGCATCACTAAAAGATACACAACCAAAGACCCTGCTCATACATTATTTAGTATCACACACCAACAGATTAAGCTGATATAAAGCAGCAGCTCTAATATAGAGGTAGTTGGCACTGTTTTCAGATTGACGTATGAAGGCTTTGAGCTATGAGCACGAGGACTTTTCATGCCCTTTATGTTGCCTGCCACCCCAAGCAGCTGTTGCCACTGTCTGAGCATGCTAAGGTGGATGAAGGAAATTTGTGTTGCTATGTTTACTTCCAGTTCTCAGATCTGAGGTCTAATTAGAAGTGAGGTATGATTCCTTTTATTTTCTGCCTCATACCTTAGCTTTCTAATACACAAGCTAAGGCCAGAAATTCCTGAACTACAAAGATAATATCCACAAAAACTGAGAAATAATTTTAAGTAAACGGGAATTCATTGTGCCATCTGAATTTAACATGTTATTTAAAACAACTATTAAGTGTTACAAACTAAATACTTGGTTTCCTTGTCAAAGCAAAACAAAAGAGAAGGGAAAAAAACAAAACAAAACAAAACCTTGAGCTCTGAGAAATATAAATTAAAAGAAAAAACCTAAACTACTAGCTTAGACCTAAGCCTACCTAATAACACTCTGAAAAAGAACTTAGAGTTAAGAGTCTTATTTGAGCCAAAGGAAAGACTATTTTACAACTACAGTTCAACATGCAACGTGTAGCAGTAACAGCATACCTTTTCTCTCTGTTTTCTGTGCAGGGAGAGAAGCTGTGGGTGTAGGCAGTTTTGATAAAGTAGATGCTCCATTAGCATCAAATGATTTCTTTGGCTGGTGATCAGACTGAAGCGTAAATGGACTAGAAGGAACAGTGCTTGGGGTAGCGGTTGGATGAACCACTTGTTTGATGGGGTGCTGTACTGGCGTAGAGCTACTGTGAGTCTCTGCTCTTGGCAGTCTGTAGTCTTTGTCATTGTGTCTGCTTGTCTGAGACAATATATTCTGTGGGAGCAAACTACTGGCATCGCTGGAATGCTTGTCTTCCACTGTAGTTCACAGTTGCCAAAAGAGATGTTGGAATGACAGAAGGGGAAGAAAAACAAATGCTGTTAGAATCCTACATCATGAACATCAACTAATTGAACAATACACCTGAACTTACTTTCCTTTCCATAAAACTGCAAGCCCAGTTAGTGGCTGCAACTTTAACACTGGCATATAAAGAGCAATACAGCAAGAGTTTTAACAACTATAGATATTAATCTATACTCAGATTCTAGTCTAACATTTTACTAAAAAAATGTTTCTAAAATTTTTAAAGAGGCAAACATTTTCTTGTTTCTTTTAAAATATCAATCACAGGGTCAAATAATCACCAGTAGTTCAATTACAAAAGACTACTGAGTTCATTACTTCCAGATTTTTTATTACCTAATCAGATAGTTAATGTGGGCTCTAAAGTGTTTTACTGTAGGTCTCTCAATGATACACAATGGTTTAATATATACTGAATTGTGCATCACAAACAAAACCAATAAAAGATTTTTAAAAATGCTGACAAAAATAACAATCATATTTCACATGTTATTCTGAAAAGAGAAATCCAAGATGTGTATGCAGGCATAATCAGAAAAAAAAAATCCTTATTGCCAGAATGACTGGCAATAAATACTAGCATTTAAGCTCAAAAAGGAGGTACAGGAAATAGCTAAAACTCTGCCAATAGTTTAAATACTGGTACTTTGCTTCTACAAAGTAATACAAAAGGAGGAAATATTTAAACAATTATGTGGACAAAGGTCATTGATTTAAAAAAAAAAAAAAAAGAGGCTCTAATATTCCAAAATAATATCCAAGAAAAGAAAAACCATAAGATTAAAAGATTAAAAGAACGTGGCCTTTGATCATGAGAGTTTTGCAAAGAATGTCCATCAGTGAATATGCATGTCTTTCCCAATCCACAGCTCTTCTAACTTTAAGATAATGAAGGTACAAAGAGCAGACACTTCTATGAGTCAGTTTTCACCTTGCCACTATACAACTACCTTTAAAACAGTACCTTTAAAACAGTGGCTTACCACCAAAAAGCCCTCAATTGTATCAAAAAAAAAAAAAAAAAAAAAAAAAATCCCCAAATGTCTAATATAACTCAGTATGTTATACATGGAACCAACATCGAAAGTAGATTCGACTGTAACAGTGCTATCCAAAATCCTGTAGATACATACACACAGTTCCATCTTGTATGGATACAGCACTATTAGAATCTTATTCTAGTTTCCTGATACAAAGAAGATGCTACTCTGCCTGAAACATCAAGAATAACACCATGCCTAACAACAACACTTAACTACCTACAATTTTTATTTCATTAACCTAGAAAATTATCCTTTTGTTGTATATGGCTAAAGCAAAACATGTAAAAGTCAAAGCCTTCAGAGGATGACATAAAATGATACTTTTGTTAAGTCAAAAGGATAGATGATAGGAACTAGGGAAGATGGAGCTGCAGCCGATTCCTACCATCCCTAGAGAGAAGGAATTTACAAAAGTGCCTCTATCTGCACCACTGCTCCCCACTCATTTCAAGGCCATGATGGGAGGTGTGTGACTAGCTAATTTAGCAGGTATAATAACCATTTAAAATACAGGACAATCTCTCCAGCAAAGATTTGGCCTGATCCAAAATGTCACTACTGCTATAAGAAATCCCAGGGGAGGCTTCTCTGAGCTCAGAAGAATCATGCTATTAAGTCTAGAAAAATACAATCAAGATGCAGCTTTAATACCAAAAGATAAAGCTTATCCATACATTTCTGAGATTCAGATTGTGGCAACATTTCTACTATCTCTGTATTTGTAAGAATCTTCCCACTCTATTCATTTCTTGAAAGGAATATTCTATCCAAATGCCAATAAATACCCAACAGTTTTGACAATGTCAAATAATTAAACGGGACACTAATTTTATTATTGCACTTTATATGACTTAGTGGAGAAATTCGACATAAAAACTAAAATCGTTCAACCATTACATAAAACTTTAAAAAATAAGCGCGCGCACACACACACACACCAGCCACAAATGTGCTGACTCATCATTTGTCATATTAAAAATTTAGTTTCATTAAGGGACAGATATGCAAGCTAGCTGGACAATCCACCCAATACCCAGACAGCAGACTACTTATGGATGGTATAATGAAGCAGAATGGTGCAGACAATAATTTAACAAATGTACAATCAAAATAAAAGCAGATCCCAGAAACACTACTGAACAAGCAGGCTAAAATAATAAATAGTCTTTTTGGTTCTAAACAAGTCGGATTTCTATACACACATACAGTAAACAAAGCATGTACACTGCAATGTTCCTAGTATGCGATAAAAAGTTTAACATTTAACCAAGCAGTGGTAGTGCACACCTTTAATCCCAGCACTTGGGAGGCAGAGGCAGGCGGATTTCTGAGTTCAAGGTCAGCCTGGTCTACAGAGTGAATTCAGGACAACCAGGGCTACACAGAGGAAACCCTGCTTGGAAAACGGGGGGGGGGGGGGGGGGGCGTCTTAATATTCTAACTTTTATATAGCTCTGCCTGTGTTTGCCTCCCTAATACAATAATTGAATGAGTGCACAAGCATATTAGGCTCTTAAAATAATAAGCATTCAGACTCTGAATATATGCCAACATGTAAAGACATTCAAAAAATCTCTTGTTCATAATTACATCTCTTAGTGTTTACCTTTATAAACTCTTAACCTTACACAAGAATGACTTTAAAAGGTGGTTAGTATAGAAAAACTTTAAAATGTTAGAAAACAAAAAAATATATACAACTATGAATTCAGCTACAGACCTATGGACTCATTTGTACATAAATGAATTCAGTTAAGGACACATATAAATCAGGCTGAGAAATTACTGAAAGTCACCCAATATTCCTGGAAACTAAGGAGTCACAGACTTCCCTATTTGGGAAATACTAGCTTAAGCCTAGTGGCAACCACTGGTCCAATGCAGCACTAATTCTAGGATCGAGTTCACAAGCACAACAGCTTTCCTTGTTTCTTTTCATGGACACATGTCACTCGTCCATGTTCCTTGCCCACCAACTGCACTAGCAACAATAAACAATATGCTATTTAATTACTTTAAAATAAAAACCTTGGCTTCTTTTTGTTTGGTCAAAGTCAGCTAGTTACCTGAGACAAGGGGCAACACAGGATTAAACCTCCACGTTTTATGCCTTTAAAGTATAATGTTCTATAATTTGCTAACTTAATACTTAACAGTCACTAAAAATCAAGAATTTCTCATACTTTGAAGATTTAATGTTGCTATGTCACAAGTTCACACTAAATAAATTTGCCATTACAGAATCAAAACCCTTATTGAGAATCAATTACCCATATAAATCTACATAAAACATTATGGCATAAACTCAGTTTGTCATACAGTTCAAAGGTCCCTTAAACAAGGGTTGAAAAACAGTTTCTAGGCCAGGCGGTGGTGGCATACGCCTTTAATCCCAGCACTTGGGAGGCAGAGGCAGGCAGATTTCTGAGTTCGAGGCCAGCCTGGTCTACACGGTGAGTTCCAGGACAGCCAGGGCTACACAGAGAAACCCTGTCTTGAAAAAACCAAATAGTTTCTATAAAAGATTTAAGTGGCTCTGCAAAGCCTCAGTACCCAGCTTACACAGATCTCTAAACACAGTAGAATTAAGACCTAAGTACAGATAATGGAGGTTTAGATCTCAACAATACTACTGTAAACCAGAGACATGCTAAAAACATAGCACATATATGGTACTGGAGGAGGGGAGGGGGAGTATGACCTAACCTACATGATATGAACTCAGTACAAAGTCAGGTAAAACATCTATCACGACATATACTCTTGTACTAAAGAATTACCACCCGATATGATTTTCTAGTATTATTGTGAAAATGAAAAACAAAAGAGTTGTTTACATATACTCTCAAGATTGTAATACCAAACAACATCCATTTTAGGGGACCATCTACATACTGATTGCTTCTCACTGATAACCGAAACAGTATTGCACAGTGGGATACAGAAAACACACTACTAAGAATGTTTCTCACTGGGGGTGGGGTGGGGGGTGGAAGCAGTCAGCTATTCATACTAACCGTACAGCCTAAACCTCCAAGAATGTTATCAGTGTGTGGCTAGGGCTCAGTTATTTATTACTTATTAAGACTAGAAGCTAATCCTGTTTTTAAAAATGGAAATCTTGTTCTTTACCAAGTCTATACTATAGACAAGATGAGTAATTAGAATCACACAGACCACTATTCCATCCTGTACCTGTTTCCCTTTCCAGGAAACTGAGAGAGCTGAAAAGCCATTCAGCATAATAGAAACCATGTATATTTTCATGCCAATTTCCACATACAGATGGAGCTTAAATAATAGTAACAAAGAGAACATGCTGTTTCAGAGACAAAGAAAAGAGAGAGAGAGAGAGAGAGAGAGAGAGAGAGAGAGAGAGAGAGAGAGAGAGAGAGGGGGGGGGGGGGGGGGGGAGGGGAGTGGAGAACACTTACTTCCACTGGTGAACCCACTAGTGGCTGTTGCTTGCATCACCTCTCTTCTGTAATCCCTGTCTTTTGGGAAACTATTAACTGCCAACTTATTTGCTTCTTTTTGTCTCTGTTCTCTAGAAGTAAAAGATTAAATAAACATCACTTTATGAATAGAAAAGTACATGAGTGTCTGTACTAACTTCTCTTGCCGATTGCTCCACAATCCTGTCCATCTAATAAGAAGGAGATAGTTTACAACTGAAGCTGGTCTGGAAGATGGGACACAGCAAACAGACTGCTAAGAATGGTTCTCACTGAGGGAAACTGTCAGTTATTCATCCTACTAACTCCACAGTCAAGTGAGTGTTCCCAGGCCACTACATGGTTGCTCTCACTTCCAAGAAATAATTTTATAAGAAGGGAAGATACAGAAATATGACCATGACTAAAACTGAAAAATAAAGGGGTTTATTGTACAAAAGCTAAAGCTACTTAATGCCATAGAATGCTGACCTGCAGAAGTAAGTAGGGAGTATTACTAGGTTAAAAGCAAATACCTTTCAAGCCACTCTTTTGGTTTCTCCCACTGTGAAACTTCTGTGCGACAATTGTAGTAGTACTTTTTTCCAGATGAGCTAATGTGCTCAGACCAATCATCTGCAGAATCATAAGGCTTAAAAATACATTTTAAAAATTAGTCTGCCATTTACACATGACATGAATATTAAAAACCCTAATAATTTTCATACCAGACATACAAATATATATACATATATGAACAGAATCTACTAAAACCTTTATGCATTAAGAGTATCTGTGAAAGATTATAGAATATTATATAGTGTAATGTCTATAGATTGTATTAGGCATATGAAGAACGCAAAATTAACATCTTGAATTCAAAAAGAGAAAAATGAAAAACACAAGGTAGCAGTATAATTCTGCAACTAACACTGTTCTTTTAAACCTCTCAGTTGGTCTTACACAGATACCTGATAGGCCTGTAAAGTCATGATGAAATCAGAAAAATCTGAGAGATAGGTCCATGGAACTGGTGTCTAAGACAAGAAAGGCAGGTTAAAAGTAAGGACCTGTTTGAACAATCCTATGGAATCTGGAACCTTTCAAGTATTTTTGTTTTAGTCCTTCTCCTTTAAATATTTGTTCAGAGGAGGTTAACACTAGCCAAGAAGTAGGTAATGTGAGATTGAGACTGATCAGGGAAACAGACTAAGATTCAAGACTAATAATAAAAGGACATTGGAACAGAATAGGCAGATACACACCAGTGTCTAAACAACTGGTGAGCTTCAAGGAATATTCTGCAAACTGTCAGCTGTCTCAAAGTTGTTTTGTTTTGTTTTGCCTAAAGCAAATGTCTGTTTATATTTAAGCTAGCTCCAAAATTACCTAACATGTAATCCTCACCATACAACATGCATAGCCTACAACACTACTATCAAATCTCAGCTTGTACAATGAGATATTTTATAAAATGCAAGACACTTCCGCAATTGGAAACCAGTAAACTATCATCTCAACCCATTTCTAGTAAGGAGTTAATGACACACCATCGAGTAATGATTTAACTTAAAAATAACAATGTGCAATGAATGCAGTAACTGACTTTACAAAAAGTATATGTCAAATCGACAACAAGTCTTACATATACATTTCCTAATTACTTAACATGTAGTCACAATCAGTATTACCAGAAACACTTGAGGTAACTTGAACTTCTTTCACATGACTAAAATACTTCCTAACATTACTAAAGTGAGTTTGCCTTTTTCTTCCTTCATCTATCACCAGAAAATGGGCATTCACCCAGAAGCCACATAGGACAAGTGATTCCCCCCTCCACACACACACCCACACACAGTGGGAGACATATGAAACTATGATACTTCAACTAAATCACAAAGATTTTAATGTAGTTTTTTTTCCTTTAGAAAAGTTATGTTTTATTAAAAATGTTACACATATTAACATATAATGGACTTAATTGGCATTCTGAATGGTTTTTAAAATGCTATTATCTTCAATATAATACACATCAAGCTTCTAAAAACTGTCCCTGGAAAGTGCATAAGAATATGTGGCTTTAAAAAGGAACCACTAACAAATAGGAAGGCGGATCTCTAAGGCTTTGAAGCCAGCCTGGCCTACACATCAAGTTCCAGGCCACCTGAAGTTATACAGTGAGACAGTCTCAACCCTCCCCACAAAGGAAGCTTTTACCAAGCCACCTATCTATTCTTTCCTTAAATTCAAATTTGGATCGACCTCTGACATGAATGTGGCTGTTTCTTCTTCAAAAATATCTCCATTTTCTTAGCTGTTCACATTACCAACATTCCTAAAAGTACAAAAATGTGGCAACACTAAAATTAACTCATGAGTTACTAGCAGCTCATTGACACACATAGCCTTTCCTATAACAAAGAAATTCATAAAGTCCCAGTAATTCTTTGATAAATTTCCTTCTTTTTGTAAATAAAGGAGACTGTTTCCAGGCAAAACTGGCCGCAGAGCCAGGCATGGTTCCAAACAGCTTTAATCCCAACACGTAGGAGAAGGCAAAGCAGTCAGAACTCTGAGTTCTAGTCCACCCTGGTCTACATAATAAGTTGTAGGCCTGCCCGGTGGAGCAATAAAATGAAACCCTCTCTCAAAGGGGAAGACTGCAGAGATCTAGGATAAGCAAATGCTCCAAAATTATGAAGGCTACTTAGTCAATAACAAGAGGACTGTTACATACAGAAAGTAAAGCTTGCATTATAGCACTTTCCAGCACACAAACTCAGCAGAGGCTACTGGGAGGTGGCGGATAGGATTTGTTTGTTACCCATGTGCAAACACAGAAGCCTGTGCGTGAGGGCTGGAGGCGGGAATGCCATGGCGAGCA
>JADRCD010170437.1:0-34171 GCA_019843815.1 Montemys delectorum | reverse complement strand
AGGTCTCTTCCTCCTCAGTCTCCAGCTCAGCTCCTGAGCTGGCATGTTGGAACAGCTCTATGCCATTCAAGCCATGTTTGCCAAAGCCTCACCCCTGCTTTCTCCACTACCAGATTCCTGTGAGTAAGAACAATTCCAACACTCCTAGCTTCTTGTTCCCATATTTCCCCAGCTATCTGATGTCTTTCACTCCGGATCTGCAAAGTTTGCTTCAGCATCTCCCAGCACAGTTGGCTGAGATTGATTGAATGCCTCTAAACGAAAGGATCAGGTTCGGTTTGATTCTCTTTTGGGTGGGGAATTGATTTGCGAGGTCTCCGTGCACTCTGATAAAAAACACTTTATGTTTTTAGTTTTTGTTTCCACTTAACACTAGAGCCTGAGATCTTGTTTTATACCCGTCAGATTTCTATTCTCCCAGCATCTAGCTGCTAGATCAATGGAGATAGATGAGACCTCCAAGTGGCCGACTTCTCTCTTTCTATATCTGACACTTAAAAAAAAAAAAAAAAGAATAACTTCTTCACACCTGTCTGAAACAGTACCCAGCAAACTCTCAGAAATATCTGTCACTATTTTAGACTTTGTGAGCCACACAGTATCCAGCATGGTCTATGTAAATTAATGGATTTGATGAGAGTGGCCATGTTCTGACAATTTTTAAAATTTATTTTTGAAAAAGCAGGTGGCAGGCTGGATTTGGTCTACAGCCCATAATGTGAAGCCCTAAATGAAGTACATATATCTTAGATATTTCTCCTGAATCCTCCTCAATCTCTTTTTCTAGTCTCCTTACAAATACACTCTGACCCCTTTGGGTCTTTGTACCTCAAATATTATCTCCACCACTGGTTAAATCTATGGCATTAATGACTTCTACAATGGTTTCTATACTTATTTGGAGTCATCCTAAGCATATTTATTTTAAAATAGTTAAGACATAGACTGTTGTCTTTCTCTGCACTGGGAAAATTCTCTAACTGGTGAGAGGAATCATCTTTTTTTTTTTTTGTCCTCTGATCAGATTCCTCACTGTAAATATTATTAAGCCCCACTGACTGAAATATATCTTCTTTTATCCCCCTTCTTCAGAGGCATCTCAGGGTTTTTTAACTCAACTTCCATCTTGGATTAATAGCCAACATGGCCACTGTCAGTATTCTAAACTAATGGGTGGCTAGAAGTGCTCAAAACAAGGTATATAACCTTGCCAGGAAATTAGAGCTCTGGCTCCCATGAAGACTTTCAGTCTTGTGGAGAGGGAGCTGGAAGTGAAGAGAACCTGGCCTCCTGCCAAGGATGAGAAGTCCCACAGCCTTTCTGCTTTTAGGCTACATGTAAAGAAAGAAGCATAATCCAGCTACTGGAGCCAGACAGCAATGGAAGGACCTAGTGAGGAGAACTTGCCAGACTTTCACCCAAGAGAGATTGTCATAGCTGTTCTTGCCTTGTGTGCCCCTTGAAGTTAAAACAGGGACAGGTCTAACATCTGGGATGGAGAACCTGAAGGATTCTGTGAAGCTTTTCAACTGGTCCTCATCTTTGTCAGTGGGGAGGGACAAAGGAGGGGAGTGGAAGGAGAGGAGCATGCCTACTTCATCTGTCTAAGGCCATTTATTAACCTTCTTTTAGTGGTATCTTGCTTGGACTATGAGAAGTACCTTCTGGCTCCTGCTTCCTATGCAGCAGGTGGTCATGATGCTAAACCTTTCTGGAATCTCTCACCTCTGTTCCAGCTAATAGGTTGAATAGAAACAGGAAAAAAGGGATGATTGATAAAGGATGGGGAAAAAGGAAGAAGGGGAGAATGAGAAAGGAAGGGAGAAAGAGGGGCAGAAGTAAGAAATCTTTATTGATTAGGAAAGTGGGATAGGAATTTTTACAATTTTAGCATCAGGATTACATTATCGAATTTTCTATGTAAAGTGCTATTTCTCTGTCTGATCGGCGAGTGCATGAAGTTTATTATCCTAAGCAGATGACGAACCATACAGAAAACATTCACACGCTTTTCTTCTATTTCCTTTCAACATAAATTTTACAATGTAACACTGCTATGTCTCCTAAATATTTGAATTGAGGATGTGGTTACCATGAGCTTAGGTTGCATATCATAGTTAGAATCATTTCTTTGTAAATTCTTTGTTACGGATCACTCATCCAATTTTAATCTATTTTTAAATTACAAATGGGAAGATTAAAATATTGTGCTCATAATTGATAGTACTGAAACGTGAGAATAATACACAGTTAATGTTTCTTGTAGATATGGTGTGTGTGTTGTTTCAATTACTATATCAGCTAAAGATATTTCCCCCTTGTAAACAGTCCTTCCAATAATTAGTCATGATTGGACTTAATCCAAGCCACTGGTGCCATAATTCGTTGCAATCAAGCTTCCTGAGTGGGTGTCTGTAGGATTAGGATAAATCACTACAGGTGAAAGCAGTTACAGAGCTTCTGAGAATGCAAAGATGGGCCGCACATGTCAAACGCACAGTGCGCATACTGTGACTACAAGGTACGTGTAGCTATTGCCAGTGTGCTTGAGCGTCAGCTGGATGGGGTGAACAGCTTATCTAGAAAATTATTTGAGGAACAATAACTCCCTTTTTAAGTTTATGTTCAACAGCAAAACTCTTATGTAGAGGCCTTAAAATTGCACTGTTTGGGAGGAAAATCAAAGAGGTCGCAAGCAGCTATTTCTGATACAGCCCAAAATGGAGACCGTACTCTTTCTAGCTGCACTTTGCGCTGTTTGATCATCCACCCTGCAGCTCCAGCTGGTTCGAAGCACTGCTAACTGATTCCATGGAGATTTCCATTGACTCCTACATCTGCACAAGGCTCTACACCCTGACATGTAAAGTTCTGATGGACAGCAATTCACCACCTTGATTTATGAAGCAACTTCATGATCCTGCTTTTAAAATGCTGTTATTCTAGATTCGCGAAGATTTTAAAGAAATGTGTGCATTAAGGTCTTTGTAAGGAGGCCACTTCATGGAGTTGTCACATCAGCTGAGTTTAATGATGAATATGTGTTTAGCATAGGGTAGCCCATAACTTAACATCGGTTCTTGATTTTACCCATAAAATAAATATGACTTTCCCACCAGTAAGAAGAAATGTAAAAGTTTTCTGTTTCCCTTGTTTCTATAGCATTGTGAACCTTCAGCTATAAACTTGAAGGAGATCTAGACTAAGCCACGGTAAACAGAAACAGTCACCAAGGTTGAAAGTAATACAAAAAGATATTTGTTTTACACACATACATGCATATTTAGTGCCCATGCAGTCTATCTGAAGATTCCATTCAGGTCTTTGCTCATTGAAACACAAATGAGTCTACACTTGAGAAGTAAGCTCTAGCCTTGTGCCACGGTCAGCCCGAGGAATGGATATCCAGGCAGGCTCATTGCCCATTTGGGTGTCAGCGGTATCAAAATGAAGGTCATCCCAGGAAGAAGGCAATAGAAAAGTCAGTCCCCAGTCCTACTTGAAAACATCCCAGAATAATTCTAATTGCCTTAAGAGATAGGATGAGATTTCCAGGAAATTCCCTGAGATGGTTAATTCTTAGCTAAACTGGTTTGAATTTTTCATTATGACTCATTACATATAAGTAAGAAAGTCCAACAACCCCAAAACTAGACAAACAAAATACTAGAACCAGACCTGGAAGAAGAAATAAAATCACCGGCTCAATGCAGAATGAACCTTAGTAGCTCTGACAGAAACTTCCTTGCCTAATATATTCATTATATTTCGCTACATTTCCATTTTAATTATCATGAAGAAAAGGCAGCCACCCTTTTGCCAAGTGCAGTAATTTATACTCGCAACGGTAAGATAAGTAATACCACTCTAAATACATCATAAACAAAATATTTATTAGGAAGGCTTCATTAGCATGCATTTCATTCTGATAATAAGGTTTAGGAATTTAAATTAATATCAGTGTTATTCGAGAACATGGCTATTAACATTTAATAATGTTTAGCATTTATATAGTCCTTTGTGTTTCCAAAGTACTTTAGCCATTAATTAATTAAACCCCAAATTATCATTGTGAGCAGGTTCAGCTCATGGTTTCCTCAGTTATAAAATTATATTCATTAAGTATTTTAACTTTTTCAGCCAGAAGTTTTCATCAGCAGTAAATGTCTTGGAAGTTCTCTCTTGCAGTCAGGTTGATTGTCTACCCAGACAAGAATCCCTCAATGGATGCCTATTAGGGATTCTATTCATGACCTGTGAGGACCAGAGATGGGCAGCTGACAAGAGAAGAGAACTCTAAATTGTCACGGAGTGTCTGGGTTTCTGTTCTGCTGGTTATCCTTAAAGTTCAGGCTTTAAAATAGAATACATACTTAGTATTTATCCAGCTAGAATATGTTACACACACAAAGTACCCTCTGATTTAAAAACAGATGGAGAGAGGGGGAGGGAGAGAAAAAAAGGGAGGGAGAGAGAGAAGGAGAGAGAGAAAGAGAAAGAAAGAGAGGTAAAGAGAGAAGAGAGAGGGTGTTTCTAGCAAGAAAACCTTCCTACGTGGAGGAGGGGACTGTCATCTTGAGAACACAATGAGATTTAATGGGACACTTTCACTAACAGCATGCTTTGGCCCCTAACAATGGGTATTAATAACTTGGGCCTTAGCAGTGACCTAGCCAGCCTTGTGGGGACTATCATCCAAAAAGAGTTCTCAAATGGTGTTGGTTCCCTTCCAGAGAGAGACAATGTCAAGCAGGAGGCACTAGATTCCTTCATTGTGGACTTTGAAACCCACACAGAGCATCCTCAGGCGGGGAAGAGCAGCCTCAATTACCCTTGGTTCTCTGACAACAGTCCTGGGCTGTTCCCTTTAGATAGGGGGTACTCAGCTTTAAGAGAGTTTCCGGGCTGGTTACTGCCTTAGCTGGTGGAATAGCCAGAAGACAGTCCCTGTGGTTATCCGAGGATGCCAAGGCATCGCATGCTATTGGCTTCCCCTAGTAGATAATTGTTTCAAGACTAGTCCGAGAAACAGTCTGGAAACACTAGTGCCCTGAAAGTGTGGATTTATTATCAGCAAGGAGAAAGAAAATTACTATCGTTCGCCAGAGTGAAGAGGAATGCAGGAATAGCCTCTAAGCACAGTCACCCTGTGGTCTGCACCCTGCCTTTCTTTGCTGGGTTCACAAACACCAGCCTTTAAACCACAGATCCACCAGAGTAGTCAGGATAATGGGCTCCATCTCCAGTGGTCCAGAATCTTCCAGGTGGGAGTCGCTTTATACAGCAGATCAAAACAAATGTAACGTTATTTAAAAAAAAATAAAACAAAAAACAATATAAAATGTGCTCAGCATTATATAGCCCCATAAATCCTAAACATGCTACAAAATTCCATCCTGGGGGACTGAATTTACTGGGTTGTAGAGACAGCTCACTTTCCCTAGGTCTTCACTCCCCTGTTGCTAATTTGAAACTACCCTCAGGATCCTCAATGCACACATGCTTTGTTGTGAAAGGGACAGGTAGAAGGAAGGTAAGAAGGCAGAAAAGGAGGGCGGGACAAAGGAAGAGGGAAGGGAGGAGGGAGTGCATTTACCTTAACCTTAGCATTCTGTGAGTGAATGCTACACTGATAGGCAGACATAGGAAATATCCAAATACTGATTTCTGGTTTGAACTGTCACCCTTCAGCACTTAATGGCTCTTATTACCTACATGCCATAAACCCCAGACTTCTCAGATCTGATAGTTTCAGCTTCCACGATGCCATGTTTGACTTCCCACTCCACATCCTTTCCTGTCTCCCACACACATGGAGCTCCAGGAAGGCACAGCGTATCCGACTGTTCTCTCAATACACCGCTGATTGTCCAGTCCCAAGGCAATCTCCTTAGGAGGGAATATGGGGAGGAATAGCTCAAACTCCAAGCTTTTGTCTGAGCAGTTTCCATAAACTGAAACACTAATATACCTTCCAGCCATCTCCAGTCCACTGTGGGATCCTGCAGGAGACAGAGTGTCCCTCATCGCCATATTCTCTGAAGCCCATGGAGCTTTCAAACATGCTCAGGACTCACCTAATGGAACTGGATTTTTAAAGTAAACCAAATTTTTTCCATGCTTGCAACTGTGAAACAGCACTGAACCTCAACATATTTAATTTAGGGGAAGTCTTATAGCACGAAGCTCTCTCAACAGAAGCCTCGCACAAGCGTGAGAATTTCAACTCAAATACAGAATGGACGCTACTCCAAGGCTCAACCATGTGAAAGAAACTGAGCTAGGAGTGCTTCAAAATGATAAAAGAAATGGCCGGAAGTTTGAGAAACTTCCTGGTCCAGAAGCTGCAATGTGAAGAGTTTGTATGGATTCTGACACAGAGGCATTGCTCAGGAGAAGGCTGCTGGCTGACTCTGAGGAAATGCAGAGCCATTTGCGAGAATAAAAGCAAAAGGAGAAAATTCTGTGGTGTTTGAACAAACAGATGGGTGGTAATGTTGAGAAGTAGGGTCCCTGGAGTGACAGGGATGGAGAATTCAAAGGCCAAACAAACGAAGTCAATATGTAAAACAAGCCTAGGGTTAACATTAATGTATGTGCATACAATGGAAAGACCGAGCAAGCACATATGAGTGGGGACGGTTGCCTTTTTAGCTTAGCAACTGCTTTATACATACAATCAACATGAGATGTCTAAGATGTGGGAAGTGAGAATTTAAAACATCTTACCTACAAAACTACAAGCCAAATGAACTGTTAAGTTGTTTGGGTTTTTTGTTTTTGTTTTTGTTTGTTTTTTTGTTTTGTTTTGTTTTTGTTGTTGTTTTTTGAATTTTTTAAAATGTGTGTTTGGGTAGGTACATGCATATGCAGGAGACACTTGAGAACTCTGAAAACAACTTACTCCAAGTTTTCTCAGGCTCCCATTTCTAAGTAAGTATGAGCTAATGGGATTGTCTAAATATAAGAAAGACACACAGGGGAGGGAAATACAGGAAACTGGGAAGGAATAAGTCAGATCTGGTTGGCCACACATTCCAGGATGTTCTTTCCTGTCTCTATGGATATTTTTTGGCAATTTGTTTTACCAGGGCCTAATTTTAGATTCATCATGGAATCAGTGGAGTGGTCAGAGGATGAAAATGCAAGACAACAAGCCTGATGAGCCAAGTTTAAGCCCCAGGACCCACACAAAAGGAACAGAGAAGCTGTCCTCTGAAGGCAAAATACACATGCACACACACACACATTCACACAGACACACAAATACACAGGCACAAACTCACAATACACTAATACACTTAAATACACATACAACAATGACATACACATATGCACACACATACTCTCTCACTCACACACACACTTACTCTCACATGCATTCACACACTCACACAGACTCACACTCACATACACATACTCATACAGAGACATACACGCATACACCCACACACTCATACACACTCATACACACATACACTCACATACACACGCTGACACACACACACACAGACACTCACACACACATCCACTCACATGCACACGCCAACACACCCAGACACACACAAACTCACACATACACTAACACACTTGGTTAAACATACACATAGAACAGTGACATACACATACATACAGCAATATCATACACACATTCACACACACAATAATAACACACATTCAAGCATACATTAATTACACACATGCATAAACGATAATAGCACACATGTAAACAATAACAACACACACTCATATGCGTACACTAATAGCGCACGTACTCACGCATACATTTTTGAAGTGTGCACTGGGATAGGAAGAGGATGGTGGTCTGAAACTGAACAGCTTACTATTAATCAGTTCACCCTCCAGGCAGTTCTGAACTCAGCAACAGTACGGCCCACTTGAGGCGGAAAGAGGGTCGCGGGCTGATTTGTAATTTTTCTAATGAGCCTATTTTCCTCAATTTTGAAGAAATAATTAATAATTAATTAATTAACATAACACAATTCGTTTCATTTTATATACTGCTATAAGGATCCTCTCTTGAGAAATACACGAAGGCACAAGGCCGACGCTTACACACACGCAGCCCCTCCTCTGAGAGGTCTCTTCAGGGATTTAAAGCATCTTTTAAGCGAAGTTAAATTCCATAGGAGGGAAAGATTACATATTATCTTGTACACAATGGCTTTTCCTCCCACTTTTCTTCCTGAGTGGAAAGGCAAATGATAGAAAATAAAAGTGAGGTTCGGAATGACATTAAACCTTTGCAATTTGTGAGCTGTTAAGTTAGGGATGATTTTGCGTCTGGTATAAATTCTCAGCGCAATGGATCCAGCTCTGCACCAGGACTCACATTAACATTAATAAGAGCCGTGCTGCTAAATTCCTCAAATCACAGAAAAATCTCTCCACTGAGTGGGAAACTCTGGGGAACTGGATGTGCAGCACACGGCGGGTCAGGGAGCAGAGCAAAGCCAGGCTGGAGGAAATGATAGTAGGCAGCGAACACTGGTCAGACAGCTGCATTTAGAGCTGCTCAGCTGACAAGCTGCACACAGACTGCAAAGTTAGGTGGACTGGCCTCAGCTCTTCTCCGTGTGGACTTGGACGAGTCACTGTTTTCCTTGAGTTACACTGCATTATATAAAGTTAATGCTAAGTGATTGGAATTTAGTGATCGCAATAAAAAGACAGCGAATGTCACTGCAGGTACATGGCAAAGGTCTTGGGATATCTTATCCTGGCAGCTCAATCTAGGAAAGAGAAATTAGAAATACTGTAGTTAACAAACATTTTTTTTTTAACAAGTCAGGATAAGGGATAGGTGGGTAGAGTTTTTACCTCCTCATTTCTGTCTATCTTACAGATGTGTTGATTTACAGATTTATTAAAATACAATTTCCGTCAGTGACATATGCAAGCTGATGAGTGTTGAGGCATGGGTGTGTGCAAAGGATAGTAACCATATTCAAGACAGCAGACCGCTGTGCCCACACCTCTTCACCAGCCTCCACTAGCCATCCCTGTCTTGCTCAGCTCCCACTAAGGTGGTCTACATTGTATCACTAAGACTAACTTTGTTACTACACCTAATCTTATTACCAAGTCAAGCTTTGTAGGATAATCTGTTCATCAACTAACCTTCCAATTGTAAGGACCTTCCAGTTGTATCTAAATGAATCTGTTGTGAAAGCCAGTGTACCATGTTTTCATTTGGGGGAGGTAAGTCCTAAAGACTAGGTGAGCTGTGTACTGTGGTGACACACGCCTTTAATCCCAGCACTTGGGAGGCAGAGGCAGGCAGATTTCTGAGTTTGAGGCCAGCCTGGGCTACATAGTGAGTTCCAGGACAGCCAAGGCTACACAGAGAAATCCTGTCTCAAAAAAAAAAAAGTAGTAGTAGTAGTAGTAGTAGTAGTAGTAGAAGAAGAAGAAGAAGAAGAAGAAGAAGAAGAAGAAGAAGAAGAAGAAGAAGAAGAAGCAGAAGCCGGTTTTGCACTATCTGTTTTCCAAAATGTCACTGCCTTCCTATCTACAGTCCTTTATAGTTCCTTGGTTCCTCAGGTATGTTCAGTGATCACTATCTTTTTCTACCTGTGACAAACTTCCACATACTTAGAATATTCTTTTAAAATTCTCATATATCAGTTTGTATTTCTGTTGGCCAAAAGTCCAGGCCCATGGCGGTAGAATCATTAATCAGAGACATACAAACTGAATAAAGGCCGCCGTCTAGCTGATGTTCTCTTTGGAACCTTCTCAAATCCATGTGCTGTGGCAGTATTAGATTATTTTTTAATTAATTTATTTACATCAAACACTTCCTCCTCTTGGTCCCCTCTCAGAGAGATGCTCCCCCGCCCCATTCTCCCTCCCCTTCTCCTCTGAGAGGATGAGCCTGGGGTATATCTCTATACTGGTGTATCAAGTTTCTGCCAGGGTAGGTGCATATTAGATTCTTAAATGTAGCAACGAGGCTCCCTTTCAGGGCCAGCTCTTGGCCATGAACTTCCTTTGGCTCCAAGCTGCCTGTATTCCTCGTGGTATTACTCTAACCTCTAAGCTAGGACCCTCTCTGACTGCCTTACTATATGGCCTTACGGCTCCAGATTTTAAAGGCAAGTGTGGTTTATCCACGAGGACAATCCACAAGTTCTCCCTGTGTTTAAGTTTAAGTGATTCATGCTCTCATCTTCAAAGGTCCTCTCTTCTGTAAGAGGATCATATTTATAGCCTTGCCCACATTCAAGAACGGGAGATCACACCACAGCATCATTTAAGGATGTAGGCCATTAGAGGCTATCTTAGAGTCCTGGGTAGTGCAGAACAATTGACTTGAATGTAGCAGCCCATAATTTTAACTTACATTCCCTTAATGACCAAGACCAAGTGAGCATCATCGTATGTGCTCATGTGCGATCTGTACATTTTTATGGTAGTATCTAACAATAAGATTACAATTTTAATTGATCCCTCTGTCTTCATAATACCATTTTTTAAAAGTTTTAAATATATTATTAATGTTAAGTCTCTTTTTGTATTTATATAAAATCGATATCCTAAGATCATTGGTTCCTCTGATCAACAAAGATGCCCTATCTTACCTTTTGCGCATAGATGTCTTACATATGTTTGTGAATGCATCCCTGATGTTTCCTCATCTTTGTTAGCACTGTTATTTAAATTGTGTTTGTTGATAGCTTGTAGACAGTCCACTGATGCCTGCTTATGGAATGTATGTGCTATGCCTCTACCACCATCAACAGTTTCAAGATCCATTTTTGAAAATTCCCTGAAATTTTTAGCATAAAAATCATATCATCTGAAAGGAAGTTTTCCTTCTTGCTCCTCAATCTGGACACCTTTCTTTATTTTCATTCTCTCCTCGCACTGGCTCTGTAGAGGTTAGAACAAAGAAAGCACAGACGACTGACGAGTGCCCAGCCTTCGTAGGAAAGCCTCTATTAACACTGATGAAGCCACAGGATTTTTTTTCTGAGCGAACTTTGTCGGATTGAGGATGTTTCTCTCTAGTTGTTGGCTGCCAATGAGGTTCCTGTTGTTGTTGTGAAGTCATGAATTAGTTTCAAATTTATAAAATAATTTTTCTGCATCTACTGAGATGGTCATGCAACTTTTTCTTTCTTTGGCTTCTGATGAAGTTCATTGTTTTGTGTCAGCCTGTTAATGCTATGCATGGAAGCTAAATCATTGTTGTGTTTCTGGAAAGCTCCAGGTGGTCCATCATATGTTATCTATGGTAAGTAGTTTGTACTTGTAGAAGACATGAGATCAATTCACAGTGCTCACCTAGACAGGCCCACAGTTATCTGTAACTGCAGATCCAGGAGTCTGATGCCCTCCTCTGGCTCCTAAGGGTACCTTGACACACACATTCATTGCGCACCCCCTCACACATAAACATAATTAAAATTAAAGAGAAATCTTCCAAGAAATTATATCTCTGTGTTTTTGAGGATATTGACTTTGATTTTACTTTATATAAATATCTTTTACTTTTCTTCACAGATTGAAATGAGATTTGTGCAAAAATTGTCTTTCTATGTTTGATAGAATTTGCTAGTAAAGATATGAGGCCTAGAATTTTCCTCTTTATAAGTTATTAAGATTCAAATCTGCTTCAAACATGGCCAGGTCATCAGCCTGTCATTAAGGAATAAGCTGTGGAAGTTGGTTTCTAAATGGAGAGTTCCCAGTTTTGTCTGAGTGTTTAATTGTAATAAAGTCACTCACAATATTCTCCTATTATCTTCTTCAATTCTGCAAAATGGATAGTGTCACCTTCTTGTTTCTAATATTGTTAATTTGTAATTAATTTGTATTTGTTCAGTTCAGTCTATTTAAGTAGCTAAAAAGTGTGTAGAATTTCTCAACAATTCTGTTTTCTCCTGTTGACCTTGTTGCTTGGTGATGTTTAGTTGCTGTCATTAGTTATTTTGTTTCTCCTTTTCAATTAAATGATTATTTCTGCTTTCCTTAGCATTAACTTGCTAGTTTTATAGCTTTCTAAAGTGGGAGAGAAGATCCAGGATAGGTTTCTTCATTTTTAGTAAAGACAGAATTGGTTTGTATTTTTTAAGCCTGAACATTAAATATCTGTGCTCCCACAAGTACAATTTTTTGTGTAACATTTTAATTTTCAATAAAGTCAAACTTTTGATAGTTTTCTATGACTTGTAGATTACATTGGAATTTCTTGCTTCTTTTAAAATACTTGAGAAGTTTACAGATATTATTTTCTATTATTGAACTCTATCTTAATTTCTATCTGGTCATAAAATATAGTTTTTACAATTTATACACTATTAGGAAAGTTGTGTGTGTGTGTGTGTGTGTGTGTGTGTGTGTGTGTGTGTGTATGCGTGCGTGCGCGTACACACCTCATTGTCTATCTTGGACAACATTTTATGTTCAACTTATAATTCTTTCCATGGTTGTGGTGCTCTGTTACTTGGGCCAATTGATTTGCTAATATTGGTAATACCTTCTAATATGATCAGTTCTCTGTGCACTGAGCTAATCAATTTGAAGCCCTTTGATTTAGCTCTGGATTTATCTGTTTTATTTTTGTATTGTTACAAGCTCACAAGTTGTGTATTGATAAGCATTTATCTACCACCAGGTTCAAGGACCTATAAAGCTATCAACTTTTGTCACTATGAAATAATGATCTTTTTTTCTTTTGGTAATATTTTTATTTGACATTTATTTTTCTTGATATTATTACAATTACTTAAATGATACTTTTGTTGATATGTATAGACTGTGTCTATATTGGTTTTCATAAGTTTACTGTCAATATTTATTTCTTTCTAGCTCAAATTCAATCTTGCTGATAGGACTTCTTTTTAGGTTATTCTGTAAGCTTTATTTTTAAATACTTTGTAAATTTAGGAGATGAAAACAAAGACTAAACAATTGACACCATGTATGTAATAAGTTATTAAGAGTTTGATAATAAATTATAATTTGATAGACAGACACAGCAATTCTTTTTTTTTTTTACACTCCATATTTTATTCTCCCCCAACCCTGCCCACTCTATAATTGTTCCACGTCACATACCTCCTCCCCACCCCCAGTCTCCACATGGATGTCCCCACCCCCCACCCCACCTGACCTCTAAATTCTCTGGGGCCTCTAGTCTCTTGAGGGTTAGGTGCATCATCTCTGAATGAAAACAGACCTGAAAGTCCTCTACTTATGTGTGTTGGGGGTCTCATATCAGCTGGTGTATGCTGCCTGTTTGGTGGTCCAGTGTTTGAGAGGTCTTGGGAATCCAGATTAAATGATCCTGCTGGTCCTCCTACAGGATCACCCTTCCTCTCAACTTCTTTCAGCCTTCCCTGATTCAACAACAGAGGTCAGTTGCTTCTGTCCATTGGTTGGGTGCAAATATCTGCATCTGACTCTTTCAGCTGCTTGTTGGGTCTTCTAGAATGTGGTCATGCTAGGTCCCTTTTTGTGAGCACTCCATAGCCTCAGTAATAGTGTCAGGCCTTGGGACTTTCCCTTGAGCTGGATCCCACTTTGGGCCTGTTGCTGGACCTTCTTTTCCTCAGGCTCCTCTCCATTTCCATCCCTGTCATTCTTTCAGACAGGAACAATTATGGGTCAGAGTTGTAACTGTGGGATGGTCCCCCTCTCCCTCACTTGATGCCCTGCTTTCTGCTGGAGGTGGGCTCTATAATTTCCCTCTTTCTACTGTTGAGCATTTTATCTAAGGTCCCTCCTTTTGAGTCCTAAGAGTCTCTCACCTCCCAGGTCTCTGGTGCATTCTGGAGACTCCCCACAACCTCCTACCTCCAGAGGTTTCCTGTTTCCATTTTTTCTGCTAGCCTTTGGGGCTTCAGTCCTTTTCCCTCACCCAATACCAGATCAGGTTCTCCCCTCCCCACTCCCACCCTACTTCTACTTTCTCTCTCAGGTCCCTCCCTCCCTCCCTCCCTCCCCACTTGTGATTGCTTTCTTCTCCCTCTCAAGTGGGACTGAAGCATCATCACTTGGGCACTTCAGTTTGTTGACCTTTTTGAGTTCTGTGGACTGTATTTTGGGTATTCTGTACTTTATTTATTTATTTATTTATTTATTTATTTATTTTGGCTAACAACCACTTACTAGTGAGTACATACCATGCATGTCATTTTGGATCTGAGTTACCTCACTCAGGATGATAATTTCTAGTTCCATTCATTTGCTTGCAAAACTCAAGATGTCCTCGTTCTTAATAGCTGAGTAGTATTTCATTGTGTAACTGAATCACATTTTCTGTATCCATTTTTCTGTCATGGGACATCACAACTTAGGAATCTCAAATGGCTAAGAAGCACCTAAAGAAATATTCAAAGTTCTTAGTGATCAGAGAAATGCAAATAAAAACAACCCTGAGATTCTACTTTACACCAATCAGAATGGGTAAGATCAAAACCGCAGGTGACAACACATGTTGGAGGGGATGTGTAGAAAGAGGAACACTCCTCCATTGCTGGTGGGATTACAAACTGGTACAACCACTTTGGAAATCAACCTGAAGTTTCCTCAGAAAATTGAAAATATATCTACCTAAAGACCCAGCTATACCACTCTTGGGAAGAGACCCAAAAGATGCCCCACCATGCCACAGGGGTACGTGTTCCACCATTCATAGCAGCCTTGTTTGTCATAGCCAGAAGCTGGAAACAACCCAGATGTACCACGACAGACAGAAGAACAGATAGGTCTTCTTTTAAAACAGAGTCTGATAAGGTCTGCATTTAAGGTGAGATGCTTAAAGCATATACATAAAACGTGATATTGATTTTTTGATAGTAATCACTTATCTTGTCACAGCCTTTTCTTTATTCTCGTCTTTGTGTTTCCTTTCCTTTATTTCTGCCTCAATTTGAAGGGACTGAGTATTTCAGTGATTTCTCCCATGGCCTTCCCCCTCGAGTCCCATCAGAGTCATCCAGTGTCATCTTCATCTCAATAAGGCATTTTCTAACTCAACAAGTCTGACTTGACTTGGTTTTTGGGTTTTTTTGGTTTTTTTTTTTTGATGACACTGGATGACTATGATATGTTTTTGCGTCGTATTTCATAGCACCTGTTATTTCCTCTGCCTCCATGAACACACAGAGTCTGTTTGTAGTTTCTAAAACTCTCTTTTATGCTTCTGTGTCTTTGCTTACCCTTATTATAGTTTTGCCTTTCCCTGAAAGCTGGCGAACCTCCTCAGTTTCTCATAGATGACAGCTATTATGAATTTACACTGTTGGATGTTGAACTGTTTCAGGTATTTCTGAGCTGTGTAGAAGCAGATGGATCCTTGTGAGGCTTTTATTAAAGTTCTGATAGGCAGAATGGAAGCAACCTTTGCTCTGGAATTAATTGGGCAGCACGGCTGAGACACTCTCCTGACTTTCATTAGACCACAGTGAGATTTTCCACTTGAGCTGTTGAGAACAAGAGCAATGCCCCTCTCTGTGTCTCGTCTGCTTTAGCTTAAGTCTCTCACTCACTCTTGGTAGCTTCTCTACAACACGAGCTGAGCAGTGCTGTATGGGACATTCCAGAAGACTCTTTAACAGTGTTGTGACCTGCTGTCTGTGCTGTTCTTTTTCTCATTGATTCTCTGCCCTTCTGGTTCTGCCTATGTAGATATTCCCCAATCCCCAACTCTGTCTCCCAGAATCAGGAATACTACCCTTTCCTATAATCCTAGGAAATCACTGGAGTAGTCAGTTTACTCTGTAAAGCTGCCCTCTGTTCCCCTTCTCTTGACTAATATTGATGCTCACTGCTTCTGGCCTGGTACAATTGAAGCCATTGTTTTATGTTTTATGTTTTATGTGGGTTTCGGTTGTGTAATGAAATCTCATTCCAATTACCCATCATGGCTAGAAGTCAGTGGTTCTCAACCTTCCTAATGCTATGACCCTTTAATACAGTCCCTCATAATGTGGTGACCCCCTAACCATAAAGTTATTTCATTGCTACTTTATAACTCTAATTTTGCTACTGTTACGAGTTGTAATGTAAATATCTGACATGCAGGATATCTGATATGTGACTCCCAAAGAGATTATTGCCCACCGGTTGAGAACTGCTGCCAGAAGTAGAAATCTGTGCTGTATCTGTCTCTAATAAAAATAAGCATTTGGATATAGAAAATGTAAAGAATGACATGATCTGAAACTTTCTAACCTAGAAAGAAATCATTTGTAATAATACATTAAATGTTCACATAGGCACATTTATGGCAAGATGTTCTTTAGCTTGTCTTTTGAGTGAATAAAAATCAATTTGTATGATTAGTTTTAAGAGCACTCTGATTCTAGTGAGTAGATAAAGTTATTTAACTCATCCTTCATAACTGGGCAGCCAAACCTCCCCAAGGTATAATTTTTAGGTTTGTCTGTTGAAGCCCGGGCAATCTCACCTGAAGCTGATTACTGCTTGCCCTACATGGAGTTGATTTTAAAGTTTGAAAACTCTTGTTCTGTGGCTTTGCCTCACACATATTTTTCTGGAATTCCTAATAAGGAGAAAGATGAAAAGAAATACAACTGATACTGATGGGTAATGTTCTGACCTAAGATTGGTAGACTGTGGAATTTTTGTCTTTAGCTCAGTCTGAATTCTCTGAGAAAATTGAGGTTTGAAGACTCAATCAGATGGAAATATCGAAGATAAGACTTAGGCCGCTCACTTCCTGGCAAAGTAACTAGAATTTCACAGTACTTGAGCAAGTTAACTCAAGTTGGTGCTAGAGGCAAACAGAACATTTTAATCATGGGTGGTGACTCCAAACTGCATGAGTAGCATACACTACAATCACAATCGAGTGATAGTTGGTCTTAGTCTACTGAAATAATTGGGCAGTTGAATCTATGTGCCCTTAGACAGTGATCCCTGCATTTGTATCTAATAGTTGCGTTTTATAGTCTCAGCAGAGAGCTCTGGCTCACAGCATAATGAATAATGAATAACACAGGTAGAAGTGTTATTGAGTTAGAGTTGAGCTATGTTAATAGACACGGAGGTGAATCTGTAATCAACTAAAGTAACCCACATTAATATATTTTACGTTTGCAAAGCTTAGAAAGACAAATAGCTTCAATATCTGCCGTGGCAGAAAAGGAAAAGTAGATTAATGTTTACCTAGCAATCAGTAGCCCTAATTTTCTATTGGTCTTACTAACAGGGTATCTTCCACGAGGTCTGGATTGCATAAGTTGTAAAGGGTCGCTTGCTTGCAGAAGTAGAACTGAAGTGTACAAACCTTAAGAAAACGAGCAAGTTGAAATTGATCCCCCCCCCCTTAGTTCTTTGGCACTTTAACTCTGAGAAACTATTAATTAGTTTTTCACCAAATGTTCCTGCTTTAATAATAGACATACGGGAAGACAAGCTTTCAACACAGAGAAAATCTAATGCAGAGTTATTGCCAGATTAGAATAAGAGTGGCATTCTGTGGAGGAGTCACAAAGTCACCGAAGTCCCATCCACAAACAGGAAGAGCCGTGGGAAGAGGCCCCTGGAGAAGGGCGTGCAGTAAACTTTCAGAGCACACAGCCACCCGTTGGGACTAAGTCCTATGGCTAACTAAGATAAGGCTCTTGAGCATCTCGCATTCAAGATTTGTCTCCACGGGCAATGAAAAGCTTTGAGAAAATAAAACTGAGGACAAAAATTCTGTGTCCTGCACAAACACATTAGTTTTGTTTTGTTGTTTTTAGGAAACACTCCTTTGCATTTTCATGGTATCTAAAGACAGCAGGTAATATTCATCTCCACACTTAAGGATTCAGTCAACCATTGGTTGAGCTCTGTCTATAAACCCTACAGCATACTGACCCGGAGACACAGCGAAGAGGTGCAAGAGGCAGTGACTACTTTAGAAAATTTCACCCAATTAATTATTGTAAATAAGGTAAAAGGTGTGGAAAACAACTTTCGATTCTCGATCGGCTGGGTCGCTGTTTTCTTAGACTGATGTTAAAACGTTCATGGTTTTAAAAAAAAGTAATTACTGAGCCAAAAACCGGGACATCCGAACAAAAGGATAAATCGTTAATAATAAATAATGCTACAATAAATAAATAATGCCAATGGTAGTGAAAGAAGGGAATCATCTGATTAGCCAGTCAGAATGATGGTTCCTTTATGTGGAAAATCCTAAGGACTTGTTACAGTAAGAAAATATTGTACACTAGGAGTCTCGCGTATAAAAAAGATGGTCATGAGTAAACAAGAATATTTTCCTAGCCACTAAGACAGTTAATTCGGGGGTTACAAAACAAATTATTAAACTTGAATAGTAAAATTGGCTTGATAGAAATCATAAACAAGGCTAAGATAGAAATATTATCATACTTCCCTACTTTTCCCTTAATACAATTTCATGTTATAAAAAGTTAGTTTAAAGGGTTTTCAAAGAAAAATAGCAGCTAAGTAATAATAAGGGAAAATCAATTTTAATATACATTTAAATGTTTTACAGCGCCCTGATTTATTCGACGATCCACACATTTCATTTTAATGAAAATCATTTTTTTTTTAAATTGTGTTAAGCAATAGCCATGTCCCATCACAGAGCAGTAAATCTTCCTATATGTGTATCTATCGAGTTTAAGAGATAAGCTGAATATTTTTGGTCTGTGCCCCACGATGATTTCCCTCCCTTTGAGCTGTGCTTTGCAGCTTGTCATGTGCACATGTTCTCAGTCATTGTGAGGGATATGGCACAGTGGTGTGAATAATTGATGTGCCATGTACATCTGCTCTAAATAGGATTTCAGTATTGATAGGTGATCTCGGATGCCAACAGGGTAGGATCTCATCAAGAGAAAATAACAGAGGAAAAGATGACATAATGCCTTAAAGATTACTTTCAACAGAAAAAAAAAAATCTTAAAATATTTTGCTTAGCAGAAACTATCTTTAATTCAAGGGACTCAGTTCCCTGGTACATGAGACACATTTACCCCATGAATTGGTCTTCCTTCTGAACTACCATTTTATAGCTCATGTAACTCATGTTCACTGGACCCTTTTGATGACTGTCCCTCAAATCCCTCAGTCCCCGAGGTCAATTTCCCTTACCAGGAGGCCTGCGGATTATTTGATTGCTCTATGTCTATTCTAGATAACATTATCACTAAATATTTCAAAAGCTCCCCATTCCGAGTTAGCCTTGAGAATACCAACTGTCTCCGGTGATCGTATGTGTCCTGAGAATGGATTCTCTTCAGAGAGGTATGGGCTGCCCACTACATCTCCCTTCATTCAAACACTGAAGTGAATTTTCACTGTTCCAGCGTGATATACAGCCTGTCTCCCTCTGATATCATAGAACATTATCTCCCAATAAAAATAGACTCACTGTCTGTCCACATTTCTTAAAACTATGATTAAATAGTTACCCTTAAGTAACCCAGCATGCTCTGAAATATAAAATGCTGTTGTAGTTTTTCTGATAATAAGTCATTTGGAATGAACTCAGAAATTTGATCGCTTCTGTAGTCAAGTGTTATAAATAAAAATCTGATTCATGCTCTAACATTATTCAGAAATAAAAGGTGTTCAATTTGGTATTGTGCATCCAGGCCAAATTGATTGTGTTGAGCCCTAGCATTTCAACCACTAAATTATTGTTTATGTTCATCGGTTAGCAAATATCCCAGGCTCAGCTATTGCATGTTTGAGAACGCTGCATCAACCTTATCCACCATCAAAGGATAGTGCTGAATAAATTCTATTACTTCTTAGTGTGAATATTGCCCCTCTGCTTTTGCACTCCTGGAGAATGCCTGTCATTTTTATCACATTGGGTAGAGATGGGCCTGGCAGGAAGAAACACAGCCGTACATTCTGAGTCCCAGGCAGCCTGAGACTCTGCTACATCAGAAGCAAAGATGAAAGATCACCATGAAATGCCATGATAAATGTCCAGGGGTAGCCTTGGGATTCAGCAGCAAAGTGTCCCAACAATCTCAGAGAGTTAAAAAAAAATCACATTAGTAACTAAATAGTTTGGCTGAGATGGGCCAATCAGCATTGCCAGGCTGCACAAAGACTTGGTCAGCCCATAGAAAGGAGAACACAGGTTACAATCTCCCCATGAGAAATGAAAATTGGCTAGAGCAACAGTTATACCAGTAATATTTGATTACAAATATTCCCCATCAGCTGATTTCATTTGTTAGACTACGTTTATAAATATGAAAGTGGGGCTGGAGAGATGGCTCAGTGATTAAGAGCACTGACTGCTATTCCAGAGGTCCTGAGTTCAAATCCCAGCAACCACATGGTGGCTCACAATCATCTGTAATGGGATCCAATGCCCTCTTCTGGGGTGTCTGAAGACAGTGACAGTGAACTCACATACATTAAAAAAAATAAATAAATCTTTAAAAAGCAAGCAAGCAAACAAACAAACCAAGCCTGTAAAAGCCACAAGTCTGTGAAAGAAGAACCCGATCAAGGTCTTCGAAAACCGAAACAAGTTTCAACCAAGCTGAGATCTCAGAGGTGAAAGTCAATGAGGATGGGATATATAAACTGCATAGCCCAAAAGAAAGGGATAAGAAAGAAAAGAGAACAAGGCTCTGCAGGTGTTTCACACAAGAGAAAGGGAATCCAGTAAGCAGTTTCTGAATTGAGGAAAACTGGTTGTGGCCAAGGGTGGGCATCCCAGTGTGGTCAAGTGGGCACTCAGCAAGACAGCAAACTCACGCCATGCCCCAAGAAACTGGAAATCCAGGGAAACAATGGGCTTCAATAGCACCGCACTGTGTGCTACAAACACAAATGCTAGAAAATGCAACAGAAAGTAGCAAAATGGGTGCATTGTCCTTCAAGGGCAGGTTCGTGACACGGACGGCTTACCTTAGCTATAGGCCCTATTTGGAGACTGAGGCTGGAGAGCCTGGGGCAGGCACCAGCTGGGCCAATATGCACCGTGCCCAGAGTAACTAACTCTCCTCTAAAAGAGTGTTGCTTCAAGTAACCAGGAATATTCTCGATTCTCTAAGGTAGATGACAGAACTAGAATAAATAGAATCTGGTTTGTGGAACATGAATTGAAACAATAAGATTAATAAACTTTAAAAGATGCACACATATGAATAAAAGAATAAAATGGTTTACATAAATAAGAAAAAAGGATGAGATGTGCAGAGAAATTAATATATGTATAAGGAAACTCTCTTTCGGCAACTAGCCCCCACCCTTAACAGATTACCTATTCATAAAGGAGGAAGAAAGAGAGACAGTAATGTGTGCATTCCCATGTCACATGAAAAATGGAAGTAAAACTTTCTTTGCTTTTCTCTATACAGGCATAAGACAAAACACCCAGTGAAGAGGAAATTTTGCTACCGGGACAACAAATGCAAGCTCATCTTGTCCTTCCTTGGGACTTACTGAATCATAGCTACGGTGTCTGGGAGATTATAACAGTGTGTGTTGCAAGGGCAATCTGCTATTCAAACTGAGAGCTATCAGAAGAGGCACTTAGCAATGGTACAGGCATGAAGGTGGGCATCCCGGCAAACTGGAGCACTGTGCCATCTGTCTTGTCCCCTTAGCTTCCAGTGCAGATTCCTGGAGAGGAGCTGGTGTTACAGGAGGCCAGGCTAGATTCAAGGGCTCAGCTGAGTCCCAGAGCAGGCTCCAAGGGTTTCACCAATCTTTCATTACTGTGCAGATAAATTTTTGGTGCAGAAATTCAAAATAATCATGAATTTAAAATATGGAAACGAAGATTACGTTAGTATTAGGTTAGTGACATTATTCCTGGAAGCAGAGCCATGATCGGCCCTGGCTTAAAACTCAAGAAGTGCAGACAACAGCAGCAGCAGCAGCAGCAGCAGCAGCAGCAGCAGCAGCAGCAGCACAATCAAACAACAAACAAAACTGAAAAACACAGTGCCCCATGCTCTTCTGTAGGGGTGGAGCATGCATATTTATACTCCAGAGAGTATGCATGTGTCTGATAGAGAATCACTGTGCAGGAGTTCAAGGGCAAGCAAGGATATAACTAGGGTAAGAGTGGAAAGATGCATGACTCAGAACACCAGAGTAGCCAGAAGGGAGGCAGAAGTAGAACTTACTAGTAGAAATTATAAGTGAAAAGTCAAGACTTAGCTGGGAGATGGGAGACAAAAGAGAGGCAAAATAAAAACTGACATCATTAATTCAAAGCAGAACTATGCTGACAGTACTTTACATAAAGTAATAACTGACCTGTAACACTGGTTCTATCTTAAAGTATGTACACAAGACCAATATATAAAATAATAATAATAACAATGATAATAAATAGTAGTAATAATAATATTGTAATGGTTGAGTCCCTTCAAAGACACTTTCCAGAGAAATTTGAGGGTGTGAACTGAACCCTAACAGAAATAGGAAGACAGAACAAGACAGACAATATTCCTTTTGACTGGTTTCACTCTATAAAAAGCAGTCAGTTACTTTTGTGAGAGATGGAAGGTGACGGTAATGGATGATAGTTACAGTAACTCTTCAGACAACCAAAAAGAAAGGGAGCCCCTGTCACACAGCTACACCAATGTTCTCCGTCACTGCTCCAAAGAGAGCATCACATTATAGTCAAAGCCAAAAATGTAAGGTGCCGCAAGAGAGTTGGAGATGCCTGTTAAGCCACCAGCCAAAGCCAGAGCCCCGTGTCCAATGGTTTCATATTCTAACATAATCAGGAACAGGACGAGGAAGAGTTTTAGATGTGTTTTGGATGATTTTAGGACTTAAGGAAGTGGGTATTTGCTCTGGGTTGCAAACTATCATAAATTGAGGGTGGTTTCTGGAATTGAGCATTTCAATATTTTTTAACCCAGTGAGTGAGGGGAAAAGGAGTAAGGGCTAAGAGTGGTTGGCAAAGAAGCAACAGGTACCCAAGTTAGCTCAAAAGAGGGAAGCATCTCTGTGATTTGTGCAATGCTTATCTGACCGGAGTTCAGCTGTGACAACCGAGGGCCTGGATTTCTCTTGATCTACTGTAGTCACCAAGCGTGCTCATCTGGTGGCATCTGATGATGGTGTCTGTAAAACCCGTTATAAGTCAGGAATGGGATAGTTTTGCAGCACCAGGCTAGCTACCAGCTGACAGCTGTCAGGGCTGCTCTTTTACGTTTGATTCTCCAGAGGAGAACACTGAGAAGCATTCAAGACACAAGGGCGTCTTCCCAGGGATTCCACTACAAAGTACAGTTGTACGAAATGAGATTTTCATGCGTAGAGGTCTTCCAAATCTTCTACTGAAGCCCACTTGTTTTCTAAATTAGGACATTAATCCTCAAGAGATATGAGCCCAGCAATGCCCACATTCTGTGGCCTCACAATTTCTGTTATAAATGACTCTCTTTCTGTATTTAAATTCACACGGGGGCAGAGAGTCTCAGCACAATATGACCTCAGCATCATATGGAATAAAATTGTTTTACAAAGTTATCTTTTAGATATTTTTCTGAAAGCCAAACCAATCCATAGTTGTCATCCTGTGGAGACAGAGATTACAATGCTAATACATACAGGGCAGATTTGCCTAACATCTGATGAACTTCCTTCATTAGATTTGTTTTTCAAATCTATCCAGTGTAGATTGCTTTTCTATTTCATCAAGAAGGGTCTTGGAGATGGGGAGATGACTCAGTATGTAAAGTGCTTGCTATTATAAGCAGGAGGACCTGAGTGTGAGCCCTAGCAAGCACACAAAATGGGAGGCATGGTGGCAGGCTTGTGATCCCAATGAGAGAGGGTGAACCTATTGAAGGGGAACTTCCGAGGGGAATTTTTGTGAGGAACCTTCTAAGAGCATTCCTCTGTGGGAATCTAAGAAAAGTCTTCATAAAGGAACCTTCTGAGGCAAATCTTCCGTGAGAAACATTCTGGGAGAGGGGGTACCTCTATAACATTCCGAGGACAATGTTCCATGAAAAACCTTTTGAGGAGATTCGTCCATGGAAAGCCTTCGAAGGGAACCTTTATTATACATAGGAGGCAAAGAACAGAAGACCAGCGTCAAAGCACATAGTAGATATTTGCGGGATTTTTATGGTTAACAGTCTCTTCTGGGAAGAGCAGGTTGATTTCCTGATGAAAGCTCTCTGCCTCCTTTAATCTATACGGTCCACATAAAGCTACCTTGATCCCTTGGCTCTCTGGATGGGCACTCGATTCAGATCCAGCAATCCTGGCACTTTATCCCACTACCTACAGCAACTGCCTCCAAGGTAGACAAGATACCCCAGATTGCCAACAAATTCAACTTCAAGACTTGAATGTAGAGTTTTTGTCCGGGCCACAACACTGGTGGAATATTAAACTGGAAGTGCTGAAGGTCACCATGCGGAGGCCGCCAGTCTGGGTTTTAGTTCTATGCAAATAAAGTAAAGGTGAAAGGCAAAACAAACAAACAAACAAACAAACACCAAGTACTTAGACATAACATTTACAGCCAATCATACCAGGCACAGATCCCCAGAGTGTTCAATTATATACCCAGAACCTTTGTCTCTGCTTCTTTAAACTGATTTGAACTCTGTTCTAGACCAAATAAAGCAGCTCAATGAAGAAGTAAATTTGAAAGTGTAACGTGGAAATTTGCCAGAGTGATCTTGACATATATATGCAATGATTGTTTAATGATATATGCAGCATTGTATAATGAGATCAAGGCTTTCAAGTAGCTTTTAAAATTTACTGATGGAGGAATGAATACGTGATGATAAATTAACATTTATTAAATGCCTTCTTAGAGATATTTAAGAATACTTCTTGGTTCTATGCCCCAGTGTAGGGGAATGCCAGGGCCAGGAAGCAGGAGAGGGTGGGTTAGTGAGCAGGGGGAGGGGGAGGGAACAGGGTTGTTGTTGTTGTCGTTGTTGTTTATTTTATTTTATTTCTTTTTTTGGCGGGGAAACTGGGAAAAGAAATATCATATGACATGTAAATAAAGAAAATATCTAATAAAAAAGAATACTTCTTAAACTATAAGTTGACATACAAAAATATCATATTTGTCTTATATATAGATATTGTCTTTCTGATCATATTGATGACGGAGAATTTCATTGTGAACCAATTGTGTTAGTAATTTTAAAAAAATTCTAAGAGTATGTGTGTGTATGTGTGTTGTGTAAATGTCCATGTGAATACAGTGCTCACAGAGGCCATAAGAAGACATCTAATCCTTGGAGCTGGAGTTTTGGGTAGTTGTAAGTAATTTGATATGGGTGCTGGGAACTAAACTTTGATCCTCTAGAAAACCATGTGCTCGTAACCCCTGAGCCATCTCTCCAGACCCGAGAATCAAATTCTGTTTGAATAAGTCTATACTGTTACTATAAACAGTCCCTCTCAAAGATAATCAAAGATAATAATCTTTCAATTTGAGACCCAAGTTATCCCTGAGTATAGGAAGAGTGGATGGGTAGCTTACCTATCCTTATTTTATGTGATGACACATTGATTCACCAAAAAGAGAGATCATTCCTTCTTTGTATTGAAAACAGGAAATGAAATAACAAGCTGAAGTGGCTTCTGAACTAGCCATTCTTAAAGCAATTTGTGCCCAAGGAAGTCCTAATAGTGGACAAGGTCTCCTCTACATTACAGATAATGCCATACATTGTGAGTTTCCATTGATTACCTACAAGAAAACAGAAATGAAGGAGACAAAACCACATTCTCAAGCCTACAACTACCCTGCAGAAAGGTTGTCTTCCTACAGAATCTTATTTTGGTTGGCAAATCCCAGTATCACTTTTGGTAGATGTTGAGGTGGATCTAGGCACATATCTCCACCTGGCAAAGCACAAAAGGACATAAATTAATCTTAAAGCTTTCTTTGATCACACCCCATACTTCTTTTGTAAAGCTGTCTACATGCTACATGTTTGACCTTCATTCTCTCCGCCCTCCAAAGTTTCTTCAAAATAATGAGTGGTAACCATACAATGTAGACATTACTACTTTTTAATGAATGAGATGAATCTTGGAAAAGATGAGAACTTACACTAAAACCACATTATCAATAGTGGAGCCAAATGTGGGTTTGAATTGGTTTAAATCAAGGTCACATTTATAACTATAAATGATGAAAGGCTGAGGCATTTATTGAGTCAAACTTGTGAGCTTTCATAGGAATTTAGCCAAGATTTGAATTAAATAAGATGAAATCTAGCAGGGATACATGCACGGTAAGGATTCAGGCTTAAAAGCAGTTTGTGTATTATTAAGATTTAGTAGTCTTCTAGGCTTCAGCACAATTTTTAGGGGTTGGAGGCATTGTTTAACTTAATAGAAAAGGGGCATAATGTCCTCTGTCCCATTCCTCCCTGACTACAGTGATGTTTTGATGATACATTCCCAAATCACATAGCCACAACCAGAAGAATAGTCCATAAACAAGACAGTCTGTCCTGTAATGCCACGCCACTGTGAGTCAGAGCTCACAGGGCAGCATGCTGTTGGGTCTTGGGTCTCTTCATCACTCTGAAGAGCAAACCCATAGCTGGTGGAACCCAGAGCTCACCAATTCAACTAACCTTATCCATGTTGCTCTGAAGATCTCCCGTCTCTGCCTTCCCACATCAGCGATTTCAGGTGGCTGCCATGCTTGCCTGGTTTTCAGATGGGTTCTGGTGAACTAAGCTTTGGTCCTTATGATTGTTTCATTGGAGCCTTCTCCCAGCAAATGTTCTTGGTCATTTGTTCAAAGAAAGAGGGGATGGGAAGAATGAAGAAAAGGTGGGAGGAATGAGGAGAAGGAGATTGCAAATGGGACAGTAAGGAAGAAGGAAGACAGAAAGAAGGGTAGGAAGGCAGAAAGAAAGTGGAGATGAGATTAGAGAGGGGGTAGAAGAGAGTAGAGAGAAGAGTGTACCAGAGAGAATGAGGAGGAGAGGAGACAGAAACAGGGATGTAAAGGAGAGAACTTACCACCAAGTAAATCTGATGTTCAAGTAGATGTGTTTCCCTGAGGCTGCTTGGTCCCTGTGTGTATTCTGATGTACCCAGAGTCCTCAGGCCTCAGGTGACTTACATTCCAACCCTCTCTTGGCAGGAGACCTTGGAAAAGCCTTAGCCCTCTTGAGCTGCCCATCTGTAGAATGCGGGCAATAGCATTTGTCTTTTCTACTTTGTAAAGTTTCAGGAACTGTAAATGTGTAATATTTCCCCCCCTCCAAATACTTTACAAACTGTCAATTTATATACAAATAGGAGACTTCATTGCTACTTATTTTCCTTTGGCTTTGCTTGGAGCAAACCATAAAACAATTCATAATACAAGACTATGATAAAACTCCTGCGTAGCAAAATAAAGAAACAGGAAGAAAGTTTCCACTGACAATGAGTCCCAGCAGGGGTCTTTCTATGTGGAAATATATATTTGGTCTAATCACAACTAAATCAAGACCATGTTTTAAGAGTCCATTAAGAATAAAATTATAAGTTTTTATTACCTCAAAACTGGCCATAATGTAGAAGAAAGAATATTCTATTACTCGGAAGCTTGCATAATGTTACTCTACATCACAACATGAGTAGTAGAGACTGAAGCAATGAGGTATAAGGATACCAGTTAGTAATAAGCCAGCATAGAACAAGAATGGAAGCTGAGAAGGCAAGTCTCCAAAGTATTAAAGAAATTAGAAGCTTCAGAAACCAAGAGAGGAGCTGGGGGTGTGGTTCAGTGAATAAGGTACTTGCTCTCCAAGTGTGAGGTTCATCAGGAGACCCTGCCTCAATAAGTAAAATGGAGAGCCATTAGGGAAAGCACCTGGCTCCACATGTATGTACAGACATACATATTTGCACACACACACACACACCACAGATGTGAGTGCAAATTTATATACACTCTTGCACACTCCACACATCAAACACACACACACATACACACACACACACACACACACACACACACCCCAAAGGAACAAGAGACACATGCTGAAACTATCAAATACCATTTGTCTAGTTTAAACAACAATACAGCAAAAATAAGAATGGTGCCAGCAAGCATGTGGGAGACACACATCAGGCTGTTTAGGATGTAGTGTTTGGTTTTCAGGGGAGGGAGGTTGTTTTGTGAAACAGAGTTTCACTATGCAGCCTGGGATGTCTTAGAACTTATATGTGACCCAGATTGGACTCAGATCTGTATCGTTCCTCTGCTTTAGAGCTTATCTCTTAAGCACAAGCCACACTCCTGTAATTAACCAATGCATTCATAAGCATTCCTTTAAACCTATTCTCTGCCCAGCCTGCTATAGTATAATAAATAGTAGAACAGCTAAAACACCGCTGTTCCAAATGAGGCATCCTAAGTTGTAAGGTTACGGATGTTAAGATGAGTAACCCAAACTCCTTTAGTATATTATGTCTACATATTTAAAAACTTGTTTTGTATGTATTTATTCAGAGTGCTCACTGACGAATACATTAGCCACAAATCACATAAATCAACAGAAATCATGAGTTTACACACACTGTAAACCTCATTGTTCATGCAGTGGGATGACTAACATGCTCAGTTCCTCTCAGCCATAAGGGACAAACAGAAGGCCAGTGGGGGGTCTTTTCACAATGCTGTCATGCACAAACATGCTTTGCATTTTCATGTCAGTTGGCCCTCTGCTCTGCAGGCTAGAGCTCAACTAAGCACATGAGTACTGAATTTTTAACAAAATGCCCTCTTTTCTTTTTTTCTTTCTTTCTTTCTTTTTTTGTTTTTTACAAGACTCTATGAGAGCTTTGGATGTGGAACGGCTCCTGATGGTCTATGTACAAAGGCACAGTCTACAGTTTGGAACTATGGGTAATAAGGATGGCTACTTATAAGACATGGAGTCCAGATCTGTGGCCATAGTAGGTGAAAAGGCTCTTGGAAAGACCTCAGCACTTCTTCCTTTTTCGTTCTTGCCCTAGTCTTGTGATAAGCAGTTTTTTTCACCACCACCCTGATGGATCATGCTACTTTAGACCCAGCGCAAAGCCTAGAAACATGGACTGGATCCTCCAAGACAATGAACTGAAATAAAACCTTTCCTCTTTGTAAGCTGATCATCTGAGGTGTTACAGTGAACTCACCTTATTATTAAAGTAAATGTGTGTGTGTGTGTGTGTGTGTGTGTGTGTGCATGTGCGTTCCATAATTCAGTTTTGGGATCTGAATTTTTAAATTGCTCTGTTTTAGTAACCACCAACAACAAAATTGATAGTTTTGACATTTTGATGAGAATAACCAGCTTTTACAGTTTCTGGATTAAAGCGATAAGAGCAATCAACTTAAAAAGGAATAAATGAAATCCCCAATCACTATATTTAATATACTGTTCATAAAATGGAGTTTAAATTTATGGAGCAACTCCAGAATGGAGTTGCATAAGGAGCCAGAGAACTCTGTTACTTGTTAATATAAGACAATACCTAACCCTCCTTTCCAAGATACCCAGACATCCCTCTGTTCATGGTTGATGCTTCCAAGGTACTCATCTGCATCACATGAGCATCTCCAGTATCCAGGACTCCTCTTCATCTTTGTGTGACTCAGAGGTCACATGCTCTTTAGTGGTTGCCCACTGAGCCCAGAATTTTTAACCTGTGAAAGGACTCCAGCTCTGAGCCCATTTACATACATTAGATAGGTGAATGTTTTAGCAATGTGTTGTAAAAGCCACTGCAAATTCAAATGCAACCCATCTCATGCTCTGGGACTCTGTGATAATTCAGCGCCAAGAGGCCTCATAATGAAGCATCCCTACCAAATCCTCTTATGGCTTGTTCACATCAAAAAGTTTTTATATCCAGGTTCAGGTTCTATCCAAAGAGAATAAGCCATTGAGTTACTTGAAATTTTATTGAGTTCCAAATTATTATAGCAATAATTTTCAGATACAATAGCTGTTATCAACATTGTTCTCATATTTACAGAGCTATCTTAGCAGTCATAAAAAATATATTGTAAAATTTAGAGTTTAATAAACGAGCTCTCTTGTTGACTGGGGATTGTCTTCAACCAAATAGGTGTTCTCTCATACCCTGTAATTTGTCTCTCATGCTGCAAGGTGAGAGCCTGCTTTTGGGCTGGGTGGAAATCGTACTGTGCCTACTTGGGTAATAGGAAATGATGTAATGAAGTCAGTGCCATGAAAATAATCAGAAAGCCCTGCCATTATCCAACACCCTTAGGAATGTCTTCCAGTTTTGAGCTGGCAAGGGCTTAGATAATTTTCTGTGATTAAAAAAAAAAAAAAAAAGTGGAAGGTATTTCCAGTTTCCAAAATAGCAACCCTGAATCTGCAGAGAGCAGCGTGATGATTCCCTTCAGTAATTAATTGGACAATTGGGACAGGTCAGATAAACAAGCAAATCACCACGGCTTCCAGCGGAATGGGCTCTGGTTGTTTATATATCATCTGTTTTGTGTCATGGGTGCCAGGGCTTGAGCCCTGCTCTCCTGCACACCAGGGGTTCATCCCACCACTGTACTACACACACTCTCTGCATGACTTCCATTTACAGGCTTGTTCAACCAATGTCACCATACCATAAAGAGCTGGACATAGTAGCTCATGCCTATAATCTCAACACTGGAGGAGACGATGCAGGAGGGCTGATACACCCTTGGGATCAGCATAGACTACATAGTAAGGTTATGGGCCAGCCTGGGTTACAGAGTTAGACCCAGTCAGATGAACAAATAAGCAATACAGTAGAAAGCACCCTCACTACCAAGGACAATTTGGCAATGTGGTGTCTTAACATCTCTGGTCTTAATCTGTGTCATCCTAACACGTCGATGAATGCCTGTCTTATTGAGTGAAGATGTTCCATTGCTGGCTCATGGTAGGCACTCGGCGACTGTTCACTGAGAACTCACATCATTTCAACAGCCTGGGAAACCTAAGTTAAGACGCTCCAGGAGGCCTTGGACAAGTCTAACTCATTTGAGTCAGGGAACCCACTAAGTAGGCTGGGCGTGGTCTGATAACACGGCCTGGTTTCTACTGAAGGAAATTTCCCATAAGAGCTTTTTGAGTTGGTAGACATGGGGCTGTAAACTGAAGGTGATCAAGAACCGATGACCTCTGGATGATTTGCAGTCTTGATCCACACCATAAAACACTGGTGACAGACATACATGGTTCTCAGATGTATGTCTCAAAGCAAAAAAAAAAAAAAAAAAAAAAGCAGATCCCAGGGGCCTTCAGCTTTGCAGTTTTCAATCTGTCACAGAAGAATATGGCTACACACTACATCCTGATTCATGGAGTTGATACCCCAGGACTCAGGCTGCCCTCTTCACAAGCTGTTAAAAATTATCCTACTAAGAAGGTGATGTAGAGAGTGAAGTTCTTGCTGGAAAAGTGTAAGAACCTGAGTTAGGATCTCCAACACCTGTGTAAAACAAAATAAAACAACAAATCAGGTGTAAGTGCATGAGCATGCAGTCCCAGAGCCAGGAGACAGAGACAAGAGGGTTTCCATGAATCAGTAAGCCTTGGGCTTAGTGAGAAAACTCATTGTAGAACTAAAGTAGGAAAGAATAGAGGAAGACATATGGCATTGACACCTAGCCTACACATGCACACATATAGGCAAGAGCATACCACCACACAGAACCCCCATATATACACCATATAAATATAGTGTGTGTATATATAAAACATAAATATATTCATATATTTTAAAGATTAAATTTATTTGTTTTATGTATGTGAGTACACCGTGGCTGTCTTCAGACACACCCGAAGAGGGCATCCATCAGATCACATTACAGATGGTAGTGAGCCACCATGTGGTTGCTGGGAGTTAGACTCAGGACCTCTGGAAGAGCAATCAGTGCTCTTAACCTCTGAGCCTTTTCTCCAGCCTCCATATTTGCTTATATATTTAAAGATTATATATCATATACATCTATATTTTATATTTATATATTTACATACCATGTATTGTATATAATATGTAAATATAAATACATAGTATAATAAAAATAAAATGTGTATATGTATGATAAATATATAAATATAGTACATATACATATAATAAATATGTTATATATACATAAGTATTTATAGTGTGTATGTGTGTGTGTTAGTTTATTGCCATGTACCCTAGATTTTCCCCTTCTTTAAAATTCTATTTTTAGTACTCACTACTGAGAGCGAAGTTTATATTTCAGGCCGGGCATGGTAGCACAAGCCTGTAATCCCAGCACTTGAGAGGCATAAACAAGCATACCCGTGTGGCTTCCACGCTAGCCTTGTCTGCGTAGTGAGTCCCTGTCCCCTCCCCACACCCAAAGTTTATGATTAAGACCTGTTTGGTTTTTGTCCTGGATTAACAAGAAGAGGACTCCTAGAAAAGTAATCAGCCTCTTGTAGTTATTTACTTGGAAGTTCCTGCAGTGCATCTCAGCTAAAGGCTTATGCTGGCCACAGAAAGTCCTGTAATATACACCACCGTATAACACGGGTCATGTATTACCAAATGCCACTGCAGCTATTTTGCCGGTCACTCACTGTCTATAGCAGTTCAGTATTGTGATATCCTTGTATAACGCAGGCTAGAACTGGTCAGGTAGCTAAATGAAGCACTAGCAATAGCTGTTACATCTCAAGCTATGGGGATAGAAATCTGACCGGGGACACTCCCATCATGGCCTTCCATATCCACACCATCGAGCAGAACTTTTCTCACAGGCTGTCCTTATGCCATTTGTTTTGCGCATAAAGGAGAAACCTTAGCAACCTAAGTGACCTCAGACCCCACGTGCCCATTTGAACATGAGTCACTGTGTAGAATACTGGGGTTGGGAGAGAACTGAGAAGCAACACAGAATAGCCACACCCTTCCCAAGCCTTTGGCTTACTCAGCATCGGAGGCAATGGTCCACATGGGATGCTAGAGCTAATGAGCACCCACGTCAACAGCAGTAAAAGGAGATAAAGCCTCACCCTCACAGCAGTGTGGTCTTAACACAAAGGGGCTATATTTTATTCTCCAGAATTCAAAGTTTTGTTTTAAATTCTGCACATCACAGCCATACTAAATATCCCCTTAGACAAGACCCAGAGCTGCTGAGTAAGACTGTTGCAGATGAGCCGTGCTTTTTCATAAGACCAACATCCATAATTTATATCTGCATACAATTAGCCTGTTTACATTTATACGTTTTCTGCTTCCTTTTATGAGAAATCTTCCACAGGAAGCTTGGAAATGCATTCAGGATAACCTTTTTTAAAATAAAGACTCCAAAGCTGTTTATAAAATCCAATACCTAATAAATACTTTATATGAATATAAAAAAAAACAGGGTTTTCTTTATCAGAATTATTGTGTTTGAATTTGAGCTAGCCACTCTTGCTTCCCAGGCCAATAGCCTGGCATTAGATAGAGCCTTATTTCTTTAATGTATTTGAGGGAAAAGAATTGTGGTTCCATGTCTTCTTGGCTGTTCACACATAACTGTCATTATTTTCTTTTGCCCATCATTAGAACACTATAGGGATAATATTTAGGATCATGCTGGGTGGCCTTCATTAAGTTAACTCCTTGAATTAATACAATGAAGAAAGAAAAAAAATTCTGTTCAGTCCCTCATCAATGCTAATCATAATAACAAGATTCTTGATTTACTCAATGCGTTTAGCTGCAAGTAGATTTCACCACTGGGAAAATGTGCAGCAAGAACTTTATGAAGTCATCTAAATAAGGCAGTTTCTATGCAGTGCAGTGCTTGGATGGGAATGATTCTACCAGTCAGGGCAGAAGAGATGTGACACGTGTCCTAACTTCCAGAGAGCCAGTGAAAATTTCCACAAGGGACGGAAACAGTGGAGACACATTCCCAGACACAGATGGCTGATTCCATGAGCCCTCCATCTCCATTAGCCTGTGCTATCAATGGCATAGACAATGCCCCAAGCTCCAAGCACGAGGGCTGGCACGACAAAAAGCAGCCACTGGAGGAGGGACTGGAACTTGCTGTAGCTCCTACACGTGGGTGGAATAGAAGAAGATGCTAGTGGAGAACAACTTGGTCCAACTCTGAGCCTATCAGTATCATATCTCATCTGAGTACTGAGATCCCACCAAGACCAGGGAATTCCAAAAAAAAAAAAAAAAAAAAAAA
>JADRCD010170436.1:0-10602 GCA_019843815.1 Montemys delectorum | reverse complement strand
TTTTTTTTTTTTTTTAATTCCGTTTGTGAGCAGGATACATGAAGATTACCTAACTAAAAAACGTCACCTAGGTCAGTGGCTTTTGTCCTTAGGCTCAGGTGTCTCTAGCTTGCAGTCAGTACTAAGGTTGGTGCGACTGGGGCAGAATCTGTCAAGGGATTCATAGGATGAGGAAGCCCTACAAGACTGATTTTAGCCATTGTTCTAGATATAAGGGAAAAAAATGTTGATTCCTTATGTATGCCAAATGGCTATGGCCGTTAAGGACTCAGTCTCTTGTGGAGGCCTGACTGAGAACAGCTGCCTAAGAGCCTATTGGAGCTACTGGGTAGAAGAGGTTTGGGATCCCTGGTACCTGAGAGGCACAAAGGATCTGTTGATTTCAACAAGACTGTGACAGGATTAAGAAGGAAATCTTAAACTGTAAAGTGCCAGAGTTGCATCAGCTAGCCTACCATAACTAATACAAATAGCATGTGCTGATATATTATGGTTACAGAAGGCCCGAGGAATCAGGAATTCCTGTTGTATAATGAGTATATATTTCTTTGGGGTTTACTTTGAGTGTAGGGATAAGAGACTATGGTTAAAAGCAGGGCAGCTAGGCAGTGTTCATATTATCAAGAGGCTTTGTATGGCTGCTTTCTTTTAAAGTTTGTTTCACCCTGAAAATAATGGGGTTCCATTTGTTCTAAGGCTTCTCGGTGAGTAGATGATTTAATCGTTTTGAAACTTGTGAATATTGCTCTCAAGTAAACCTTGTGTTATAAAGTGAAACCAATAAGGTCCAGGAGCCCCCAGATGATAACACCCGGGCGTTTGCTCCGCAGTAATGAAAGCAAGATAAATGAAACCAGAGGAAAGGTTTCCCACTCCCTGCTAGGTATAGGCACTGTTTGCTCCTTATTTCCGCTTACTGCTAAAAAGGCTTGGAGATATTCAGAGAAAACAGTCAAGAAGCCAGTGTTTAAGCAAACATCTTTTTATATTTTATTTTCTATGCTGCTACACAATTAATGCATCAGCTTACCAAACCAAGCAGAGCAACGAAACAATACAATTAGGAATAGTGAGCCTAGGGCAACAACAGCCACTCATGCTTTATGTAGCGACCTCCAGTGCTGGATTCTGAAGTGGAATACTGAGTAAACACTGCCTTCTGGATTTTCACTCTGCTAAGGATATTAACACAAAGATGAGTGATCTGGAGGGACCACTAATCTCCACCTTCACCCCAGAGCCCAGGGGAATGAGTTTTTGAACAAAATCCACTTTGCCTGATTTTGCTTGGCTCTTGTTTTGAATGGTTAGTTTGGTTTTGACTTCTGAAAGAGAGTATGGCTAAATCAGTCTATGGATGTGTATATACATGATGTACTTACCTAGGCTTAAAATCTTCTCTGTGGTTGAAAGAAGGGAAATCATACTTTAGGAAACACTAAACTAGCATACTTTCTTTGAGAAAGCTTATATACTGTCCACCAAGGACCTGAGAGATGGGGGCTGTAGAGATGGTTCAGTGGTTGGAAGAGCTTGCTGCTTTTGCAGAATACCTAAATTCAAATATCAGCACATATATCTGGTGGCCACAACTAGATGTGAACCCGACCACTGGGGGTCTGACACCACCTATATGCCCCTGAATGCATATTCATTGAGAGACATATTCATATAGATAGGCATATGTACATAGATATAAAGTAAACATACAAGTAGCCAGCAGAATGAATGGAAATATGCAACCTTGGGGGTGGGAGGTAGGAGGAACCTTCTAGAATGTACCAGAGACCTGGGAGGTGAAAGACTCTCAGGACTCAAAGATGAAATGCCCAACAGGGGAGAGAGGGAACTTGTAGAGTCCACCTCCATTAGAAAGACAGGCATCAAGAGGAGAGATGGGGTTGCCAAACCACAGTTAAAAACTCTGATCCAGAATTGTTCCTGTCTGAAAGAACTGCAGGGACAAAAATGGAGAAGAGACTGAGCCAAAGGAGGTCCAATGACCAGCCCAACTTGGGATCCATCTCAAGGGGAGGCTCCAAGGCCTGACACTATTACTGATGCGATGTTGTGCTTACAGAAAGGAGCCTAGCATGGCTGTCCCCCAAGAGGCCCAACAAGCAGCTGACTGAGGTAGATACAGATACTTGTATCCAACCAATGGACTGAAGTTGGGTTGGGGACCTGTGTGATTGAATTAGGGAAAGGCTGGAAGAAGCTAAGGAGGGTGACTCCATAGGAAGACCAGCAATCTCAACTAACCCCTTCCCCTGAGATCTCTGAGACCTTGAGATACCAACTAGACAGCATAGACTAGCTGATATAAGGCCCCCTGACACATATATAGCATAGGACTGTCTGAAGTGTTATCAGTGAGAGAAGACATGCCTAACACTGGAGAGACTTGAGGCCCAGGGAGTGGGGAGGCCTGGTGGGATGGATAAGAGTAGGAAAGTGGGGGCATCTTCTTGGAGAGAGGTGGGAGGAATGGGTGAGGAACTGTTCGAGGGTGGACTGGGAGGGGAATAATGACTGAACTTTAAAAAAAGATTAAAGTTAAATATAATAAATAAATAAATAAATAAATAAATAAATAAATATTAAACAAACCTGAGACTTTAGGAGAAAGTCTTTAATGTGTTTTTGTCATGTTTTCCAGTTGATTGTGAATACCTAGATGAGGCAAGCATCCTCGGGAGGGTCTTGGCCTTCTTTGAAGATGGACTAATTACATTGAAAACTGTTTGCTTTATTGTTAGTCACTGTCTGACTGGGTCTGTTTCTCTGAGAATGCTTATCTTTCTTTTTTTATTTTAAGATTTTCTTTTAAAAATGTATGTATATGTCAGTATGTGTCTGTGTGAATATCTGTGCAGGTGTGGGTGTGGTCATTCATGTTTGCGCATATGTGAAAGCTAAAAGAGGACCCTGGATGATCTCCCCTATTCCTCATGGTTTATTCCTTTCAGGCAGGGTCTCTCCACAAACCCAGGATTTGTGTTTTTCCAGCAAGGTAGGTGAGAATTTGGCAAGTGCAGTAAGCTCCAGCAATCCTCCTGTCTGTCCTGGAAATGGGATCCATAGGTTTGTCTGGGATTTCTGGTTCATTGTACAGTTGTTGGGATTCAAACTCCTGTCTTCATGACTACTGAGCAAGTGCTCATAACTGATATGCCATCTTTCCAGTCCTGGATTTCTTCTTTTATGTTCTTCATGGGCCTTGTCTCTGTTCACTCCTTGACTGTAGTCTCCTTCAGGAAGGATTATCTACAGTCCCAGGTTTCTTTCTTTCCAAACACAATAGGTTAGGAAGAGATGATTCACCTGTTCTATGTGTCTGTGCTGTGAAATAATTACAAATGATACTTGAAACCAAGCATTCTCTATCTCTACCATATGAATTCCAGGGACCAAACTCTGGAGGTAAGGCTTGGTAGCATGAGCCTTTAACCACCAAGACATCACACAGGTCCCTGTTAGTCTTTGTGGGAACAAATTGACCCCGATGTTTTCACCGATGTATTTAGTCTTCTTGCTTTGAGGTTTAATGGTTGGGGTTGTTCCTCACCAGTACAATTCTAAGAATGTTTTGGGTACTTGTTGTAACTATTTCTAACTTGTTGTATCTTCATCACTGAGGATTTGTGGAACTATGGTGATCTGCTGATGTGATATTCATGAAAATAAACTTCCAGTTGTTTGTAGGTACGTTATGAATGGGTCAGTTGGCTGATAGGTTTGTTCGGTACCGTTTTGGTTTAATTATTTTTTAAAAAGAATGTCTTACTATATGTGTATATGTGATTCCCCTGCATGGATGTCTGTGCATCTCATGCGTTCCTGATGCCTTCTGTGCCCAAAAGAGGGTGTTGCACCCTTTGCAACTGGAGCTATAGAGAAGTGTGAGCCGCCACAAGGATGATGGGAATCAAACCTGGGTCCACTGTAAGAGCTGCCAGTGCTCTTAAGCGCTGAGTTATTTTTTCCAGGCTTTTACTCTTTACTGTATTACAAGTCCTCCCATATGAGGCCTAAGGAAGATAGTTGCTTTCAGGGATATGATTCAATGAAGCTTAGAAAAAAAAACACTACATAAACATAACAACTTTAAGCCACGATGAGGCTATTATGTATGATCTGCAGACACAGTCACATTGACAAAAGAAGAGATTTATAAGGTCCTTTCTTTCGTTCATTTCCAATGAGAAAGGCTGGATCCTCAAGCATGACATGGCCATCTGGGCTTCCACACCCCACATTTTTAATATGTTTTCTTTTAGCAACCCAGTGATGTCAGAAACTTATTTTGGAAAGAATGATGTCATTGTATTCCTGAATATATGCTATTCAAGAAGCTATCAGGAGCAACCACTTTTTCTCCATTGGGATACAAATATGATATAGTTTTCGTTTTTCTCTATTTCTTGGATTCTTGCCTTTTACTCAGTACTACTGATTTGTAAGAATTTGGTGTGTGCCAGGGACAATGCTGGAATACTCCACAACCTTCCATGTTTTGTCTTCATAGGTATTTCTTTAGGTAGATGCAATGGTTTAATTATTTTAATTTAGTAATTATAGTGCTGGAGTTTGGAGGCCTCAAATCATTCCCCAAATTCCATAGTTTAGTGTTAGTGTTGGCCACTCACCTCATCTACTCCAGACTATTCTTTGGCCATGAATAGGTGCTAATAAGTTTCTTTCTTCCTAGCCTAGTCTTTCTTTACCTCTGTTCACAGAAAGTCAACATATCTTTTAACCCCTGGAAGCAAGACATCCTATTTCTATAAACCTGATCTTGTTTTTCCCTTTCTGTTGCTCCTTCCTATACAAATCACATGTATTGTTGGTCAAGTGGTATTTGTATGTCTATAGTATTGGTAATTCAGAATTTATAGCATGCTTATTTGTCTTTAGTGTGCCTATTTGTCTTTAGTTCTAGGACACTTTGTACCTGGAGAGAAGAACTGAACCTGCTTTGCTGATATTTTCTTGAGAATAATTTTATGCCTTAGACATCTATATCTATTTATATCTCATCTTGTTATAAAGAGTACTTAAGAAGGCAAGAGTATAATTAAATACCATAAGAAATAAGGTCAGGACAAGGTTACAATGCAAAAACTGAAAAAGAGGGGCTAGCCATATTTACCAGATGATCTATGTATAATCTCTCCACCAGCTCATTTTGCTTCCCGTTTAAAAATATCATTTCTAATGCTGAGTGTAGGGTCTAGGCTATACAAAGGTCCACACATACTTGTTTAATCAAATAACTGCGTGTCAGATGTGGGAGGATGACCTAAAGAATGAGATTTAAAGGCAGATCTAAAAATAGCTTTATTGGGGTATAACTCACTCATGATATGCCTTTAAGGTAAGAAATTTGATAAATTTCAACCTAAATAGACTTTTGAGGAACCTTTGCCACAAATATAATAATAAAAATATTCATTATTCCTAAAAGGTACCTTCTGATATTTTGCAACCCCTTTATCTTACTGTCTTTCATTATATCCACACAACTACTAACATAGCTTCTCTTTCCAGATCCTAGTTTGCATTTCTTAGAATGTTCTATGCATGGACTTAAACAGTAGGTACTCAATTTTATCTTTTATTTGCAGCTACTGCAGTTATTTTGTGTCGTATCCACACAATGTGTAGAAGTATTGTCCATGACATTTTGTTGCTGAGCAGTCTTCCCTTAGATGAGCATCCATTAAATCAAATTTACTATCCACTCACTTATTGATAAGGGTGTGAGTATTCTAGTTTCTTACTGTTACATACAAACTAGAAACTTTTATGGTACAGGTACCATATGGACATATGTGTTTATTTTGTTTGGGTGGATTAAGAGTGGAATGATTGAATTTTGTTAGGTGTATGTTTAACGTTTTATGTTTTGTTCTCTGTTTTCCTTATTTTGATGTATTTATATATTTATTTATTTCCTGAGACATGATCTTGTTCTATAGCATTTCTTCTGTGTGTCAGCTTCTTCTGCCTTTGGAACAATCTGTTCCTTCTCCGTGAGGCTCACCTCCATGTGACAGGGGGCACTCATGGATGGGTCAGTCCAGCCATGAGCTCTGTAGGTTTATGGACACATCTTAGGCGCCTTGTTCACCTGGATACGCTTAATGATAAGAGAACCGCACCTAAATCCTGAAGTTCAGCACTACTCTCTTCATTTTTAAGCTTGTGAAGCGAAACTTGAGCACTCTCTTTTGGCCACCGTCCCCGTGTCCAGCCCTACGGTTTGGCCCGGGCACCCCAACTGACTCCACCATTGTAGCACTGAAACGGCACGCATTGCTTCTTTAAAGTCACAACCTTCAGATACTTGGTGGCTTCGTGGGTAAGCATACCCTTGATGGTCTGGGCAGTTTCCTGGGGGTTCTTAAACCCCTTGATTTTATAGGGTTTTCTGGGTCAAGAGAATAGGGAGCCATCTTCACAGGTCACCTCTGCTGCTTGCAGGAAGAGCACTAATCCTTTCTCCTACAGTCTCTAAATGAACATTAATTCCAACAAGTGTAATTTTCTTCTAAGACAGTGTAGATTGCATCTCTGTTTTCTATTATATATGTGTATGTATTCGTTACAGATATGTATATATATATTAGATATATACTATTTATGTAATATAGTATGTAATATACATATTCACCTCAAATCTTTGAAAGGTATATATTATACATCTGAATAAAGATATAGATTATAGAGATATATTATATCTTTATATTCACTCCAGGTCTTTAAAAGAAATTTTTTTCCATCCACTTTTTTTTTTTTTTTTTAAATCTGTTTTTGTTTTGTGCTGGGGATAGAAGGCGAGTCTTCATGCACTCTACTAATGAGCTACATCCCAGACTACTTTTAACCTTTTGTGTGTGTGTTTTTAAGGCAGGGTATTATTAAGTTACCCAGACTGGCCTTGAACTTGTGATCCTGCTTCAGCCTGGGGAATAGCTGAGATCACAGATATATGCTACTACACCTGGCTATGAATCGGTCTTGTCTGAGTTTTCTTCTTGTTAAATTTACTTTAATTTTGTATCTATATATTTTATTTACTGTGTGTATATGTAGGAATGAATTTTTGTGGATATATTTATGTGTGGATGGCTGCCATGGTGTACATGGTGAGATCAGTGAGTTTTGGGAGATGATTTTTCTCCTTCTGTGTGGGTTCCTGAGATGGCATTCAGGTTATTGTCAGTCTACCAGCCTGGCAAGAGGCACCTTTACTTTCTGGTCCACCTCACCATCTCTTAGCATTGTGGTTTGTGTTATCTTCCTGCCAATGGTTTGAGAACATTGCAGACAGCAAATCTTACATTGTTGGTTACTGGATAGTTTTCTATTTTTATAAATATTCCTGAGGGTCTTAAGTTTTCAGCTAAGTTCCTGGAAAGTATTTTGGTCATTTCATACCTTGCTTTAGCCATTTCCTGAATGAGAATGAAGGAGCGATCACTCCAAGGTTAATCATTCTCTACTCCAGCATACTTGAATGCCCTGGAATCCTAAGCTTTGTGAGGTAATCTCCCTACCCTTAAGTGTGTCTCAATCCTGCTTTCTCTTACCACATTTTGAGTCTCTTTCTTGTGCTCCTCTATGCTAGTTGAATGTTGGAGGGAGTCCTCTGCAGCCTTGGATTCTCTATGGACAATTTTCTTTTTTTAAAAGATCCTATTCTGCAAACAAGACTGCTTCTGTGTTCTCATTCTCTTAGCTCAGTCTGATCTAGGAAAATCTATGCAGCTTCCCCTGGACTGCTCTGTGGACTGGAATCTAGACTCTCTCTCAAGGAAGGAGGATGATAGTGTTCAGTCATTTGTTTCTTGCTTTTCTTGGATCATTGTTATGCGTTGGTCAATTCCTATGACTTTGGAAACCTTCCTTCATGTGCCTTGAAAACCTTATTTACCTGATTTTCTGTGTTTTAGATGTTTCAAGTAGGAGGGTGGATTTTTCTCCCACTCCTTCAGGAAGGCTATGAGCAGAAGTTTAAGTACAAATTCAGGTGTGTTTGTTTCCCCTTGTGGTATAGTGTGTTACTATGTAGTCTAGGCTGGCCTTGAACTCTCCACCTCCCTGCTTAGACCTCTAATGTGCTGAAATTACAGGCATGCACCCTCATACCCAGACAAGCACTATTGTTTTGAAATTCTTAGCTGGATAGCTATAATGAGACCTTTAGAGCTGCTAGAACCTAATTCTATTATCAGCAAAACAGGAAGATGTCAAAAAAGTGACATAACACTGATGGTGTATCTAGGATGGTGTTGTGCAGGTAGCTGTTGCACTACGTATATTCCTTTGGTTATCTTTCACTGCCTTCCTTGTTCATGGAGATGTATATAAGTTATTTACTGAATTATTCTCAATTCAGTAGGCTTCAAGCATAATTCATGGTGATTTCCACCTCGGAAGATTAGAAGATGTCCATACTGTTGTTAAAAACTGCCAAACCGCAGGGCAGTGGTGGCACACAACTTTAATCCCAGCACTTGGGAGGCAGAGGCAGGTGGATTTCTGAGTTCAAGGCCAGCCTGGTTTACAGAGTGAGTTCCAAGACAGCCAGTGCTACACAGAGAAACCCTGTCTTGAAAAAACCAAACCAATCAAACAAACAAACAAAAAACCCAACCAACCAACCAAACCAAACCAAAACAAAAAAACCTGCCAAACCTCTCCTAATTGTTCTAGGTAAATTACTTTGTCTACTACTATTGCTAAAATTCATCTGGTTGGCTGCAGGAACTGCTTAATTTCCTGCTGCTAATGTGAACAATAGAACAGGGGTAGAGCTCACGATCAATATCTGTTCTCCCTTTTCTCTCCATGCTGAGTGATAGTTTGCAAGTGTTCGACAGTCTTTTCATTTCATGTGACTTCAATACCGTGTGCTAAATTGACATTCTATAGAAACTCAGGTCCAGTTAATCTATATCATTTCACTTAAATCACACTCTATTTGTCTTTGAGGAGAAACATGTAGGCAAAATTACCATTCAAACATAATACTTGCATGTACCATAAGGTACTGGACCTAAATTTATACAAGCATACAGTTATGTGTTTAAATTTTAATTATATTGTATAATTTTTTGTGAAATTTTATTTAGCAATGTAATACAGGATAAATAGGATGTATGGTAAAAGATCAATTTTAACTACAGAATAATGAATATTATTCTTGGTTAGCTACAAGAGCTGCTAGATTTTCTTTTGGATAATGTTGAGAGTCAATTTTATATACCATAATTGAATCTGTTATCTTCACTCTCCCAATTTATCCTGAATAACTCTATCATCTTAATATTTCTTAATCATTTGTGGTATCATTCTTCTCAAAAGCCTATTTTGGGGTCTGAATTAAAGAAGGAATGATCTAAAGTAAAGACACAGAATACCTCAATATTTGTTGATTAATTTGTGCCCTACCTACAAATTGGCTTATTATTATAAACCTGAAAGAGTAGTCAATCCTTGAAAGGGAATATTTTAACCCTTTCTAAAGCTATGTTATTTATTATTACAAATAAATGAAAATTTAAGATAACTATGCAAATAAAACTCCATATTTTACTTTAACAACCTCATGTTCTGTCATCTGTAGCTTGATTGGCTACATAAATTCTCAGTGATACTTAGCCAGTGCAAAAGTACAGCCTAAACCACTTGATCTGCACTGGTCATTCTGGTTTTGTCACAAAATCAGGCAAATATGTAGAGAACTTGGATGATAGAGCCCAAGTCCATTCTTTGATACTTTCTAATGAACTTGATTTGTATTGGCAATGTATTCCAGGGTTGTTGACTGAGAACTATACACATCTACATCATAGCCAGATTCATGCTTAGACGCTCCACACATGTATTAAGATATCCAATCAAAGGGATGCTATGTCAGTGCTCAATCATGAGTTTATATGGAAACATAGAAGTCTATCTGAATCTCAGGGGTGAATTTTTAATGGAAAATTTATCACATATTCCTAAATCTAGAGTTAATCAAAGTAAGAAATACCATAAAAATTCCTTTTTTTTTTTTTTGGCAGTTAAATCATTCTACATCACAACCCCCTAATAATGTAAAGTCTACCCTAGTGAGACAAACTTCACTGTTATTGTAAAGAGCATTGCTATTATCTGCCTACTTAACTCAGGAGTCAGGTAAAATGGATCTAAGTAGAGGACTCTTTCAAATAGCCACAGTGCTTGTCCCAGTTACACTTGGGAAAGGCTGCTTATGCACACTGGTACAAAGTTCCATTATGTTTGTGGGCCTCCTCCTCTCAGGGATGGAAAAGACAGCTCTTAAAGTGAAGTAGAAACAAAGATCACACTTATTGAAAGAGTCTAAAAAAAAGCGAAGTTTTAAAATTGTTAACAGAGTCTGATATTCAGCCTAAAGTTTGCACCTTTACCTGAATTTCTAGTAAGGGTTATGGTTCTTTTATGTTTGGGGAAAAATGAGGAGAGATGGGTCCTTTAAATCCTCTCATTATTTACTTTAGTGTAATTATTAAGGCTGCATATTTACCACTAGCGTAGCCACTTAGGACTATTACTTTTCAATTGCAT
>JADRCD010170433.1:0-11005 GCA_019843815.1 Montemys delectorum | reverse complement strand
ACATAGGCATGTAAATTATTTCACAAAGGTAAGTTGAGCAGTATGGAGCAGGAATAGCAAAAGAAAAAGAAAAAAAAAAGAAAAAAAAAAGAAAAAGCCCAGTAAAATAAGACAGAAACCAGATCATGAAGGACCTTGGTTGATCACTAAAGAATTTTTATTTATACAGTAGAAGCTATTGGTACCAGTGATAGAAATTTAACAAAGGTTATTTCTTAATCAAATTTGGGCTTTAGGAAGATAGTTTAGGTACCTGTAAATAAAAGCTAGCCAAACTAGAGGCAATAGTAAAAAATGTGCACTTGTCCCAGTGAGAGATAATGAGGCCCCAAATTACAAAAACAATGGTTAAACTTGATCTAAAAGGATCATGGGGACAACTTACAGGGATTCAAAAGGATAAACTGGATACAGGATAATGTGTGAGGAGCCTTCTAGAAGATTAATGTTTGGTCCAAGATAAATATAAAACCTCAGTGTCATGAATTGGGATAAGAAATGGAAGTTAGAGAAAAGAGAAGTTGTTTGGGGAGAAAAAAATGATGCATTTAGGATGGTGAGCTTGGAGCTGTTATGGGCTGTTGCTTTTTGAGAATAAATATAATTCTGAGAAACTCTGGCATTTAAGATATGAGTGGAGGGATCTCTAAGAGGCAGGAAGTCAAAGAGCAGGGTGTCACAGGAGTGGTCCCAGTGAGATTAAAGCATAGCTCATATGAGTAATACAAAACCATCAGGCTGTTGCTTGGGGACCACAGGAGGAAGGACACATATTCATGGTTGTGAGTAAGCAACTGATTCAGACATAATGAGGACAAAGAAGGGCACAAGTGCACATGCAGCTTGGCAGATGCTGAACAGAGGCACAGAAACCACATCGATGCAAATCAGCAAGCTACTAGATATGAAGATAAAGGCATCTCTATTATAAAAACATGCGCATGTTCTTAGAACTTCAACATCTTTCCTGACGTTGTCCACAAAGGCTCCCCTGGACTGAGATCTAACCTCTCCTCATGCTAGCAATGTAGCTGGAGGTGACTCAAAGGGTGTTTGATCTTGAAGAGACCAAATTATAACATGAATGAAGCCTGGGAGGGAGAGCTGCAGGGAGAAGAAGGAACTCGATATGGATGAATGGACATGGTTTGAACCCTTGGTTTGAAGAATGTGGAGAGAGTGGGGCCCACCAACAGGAATTATTTGTAGACTTAGAGCAAAAGTGTGTAAAAGATTTTGAGATTAAATGGTAGCTCAAATCTTCATTAATATAAAACCATTGGGCTGTTGCTTGGGGATCACAGGTATCATCCTTATCTAGGAATTATGGGAAAATCTCCAGAGGTTATCTCTCTCAGACTATCTGAAGACATTCAAGTAATACTAGAGATGTTTGGTTCCTACACATTCTATAATTATTGGCTTCTGGGTGCCAGGAAAGTCTAGGCTCAACTTTTTATCTCATAATAAACATTCTCATATTTTTATGATAGGAGATGCAGCCTTAGTGGGGAATAAAATGTTTACCAAAGTGGGTAGAAAGTAGAAGTTTTCCATAATCAGCCACCTTCATAGCCACTGTTAACCAGTAACTCTGTAAACTGTGTTTTTAATGAAGATGGAGTATACTATACATATTTTGTAACTTTGTGTCTTCAATGTCAGCACAAAGAGATGATCTTCAGTATTTTCTTGTTAATGAACAAATATCAACTTGTGTTTTATAATGTGTGGATTAATTATTTTTTAATTCCTACTGATAGATATTTGAGCTGTTTGGATTTTTTTGCAGTTTTAGACAGTGTGCTAATGAATATTTTATATATAATTGTGGTATATGTGTGCATGTTTCTGCCTAGTGGTCAAATTGTACATATATATATGTATATACATATATATATGATACATATTTTGGAAAATACTCTGGATAGCTGTTAAAGTGCACAGCTCTGTAGCATAAGTTATTAACTTGATTTAGGAACTGAACATACAATTATTTATGAACCTAAATAGGGGAAAAGCTTTCATCTTCCCCAAATTCTAACTAAAATTTAAATTTCCCTTTAATTATTGACATCAAACCACAACAGTGTTTGAAGTGGCTGAGACTGTGTCACCAGTGTAGCTCACAAAGATTTCCACTGTGTTGCCAGTAACTTGAAAAGAGTCTATGCCTGTCATTGCTTCAAATCTGTGGTAACTGAAATCTAGTTGGTATCTCTTGCCATAGAATGTTTGTGGAGAATAGATATTACCATATCACAGATCAAAAAATGTTTGATGTATAAATTTGTTTTCATGGTTAGCTTATGCAACTTATGTTTTAATAGTGTTATAATGAGAAATGGCCAACAGGCATAACCCGAATGTCAAAATTTGTAGCACAAGAAGATTGAATTTCCCAAGAATAATGACAGAATCTGAGAAATGAGAATTATTCTCATTAAATGAGAGCAATAATGGAAAAACAACTAAATAGAAATATGGCATATTGGACACTGTTACTTCATAACTTTTTACTTAATTTTGACAACAGTCTAACGAGGCGACCTGTTTTAATTTACAAGTAACAAACCTGAGGTCATAGCACTAAGCTAGTAGTATAACTTGACAGCGCTTCTCAGCCTCTCAGGGTCAGGGTGCTTATCTCTTGGATGAGCTAGAATTTAGGAGAAATGAATGCAGATATGTGATATAGTGAAGTCAGTTACTTAACTTGGTTATCCTAGCCTACCCAGTACTACTTCTATATGTGTTCTACTTACTGTATTTATCCGTGTTTGGGGCAGGGAACTAAAAGGAGCTAACCAGTGTGTCATGGATTCTAGTTCTGAATGTAGTTTATAACCTTACCTATGCCAACATTATTCACTAATTTATTCATCCCACAAGCCTTTGAGCCTCTAGTATACTAGACAGATTTCCAAGTCTTGGGGATTTATCAGTGAATTGGAAGATGCGGTTCTTGTATTTTCAGGACACTGCACTCCGGTGAGAAGGATGAGACACAAAACACATTATTGTACTGTGTGTTGAGCTTCCCTCGGTCCATCTGTCTGTCTGTCCCTCCCTCCCTCCCTCTCGGCATGAGTTTCTGACCTGCTCAGCCAGCACCTATGTATTACTGTTCTCTGTGATAGCCGAGGCGATATGAAGTCTCCTGCACTCCCTGTTTTAGCCACCCTTCTTCACTGGGTTTTCTATGTAGCATGGAGATGTTGATATCGATATGCATGTGAGTCTTTTCAGGTAGTTCTCTTGTTCCTTGGGGAGGGGGGTCGGTGAAGAGGGAATTCTGCTGGGAGACGGATGCTGTCAGAGGAATACATTGCTGACCCTACAGTGTGTTTCTGAATAGGAAGGTTCAGCTCTGGAGAAGAGAGTCTCTCCAGGCTTTACTGTGATGATATCACACTACTGACCAGCTTTATGGCATTAAATTGACTAGCATTAGAAAACAACTGCTTTCTAAGAAAATCAAGATTAAAGGAGGGAATGAAAGACATTCTAGGTTTGCCCTGAATGAGCTGGCTGTGGAGGCAGAGACTCTGTGTAGTTTGTTTGTTTGTTTGTTTGTTTGTTTGTTTTTAACTTTAAAATCTTTATATTTTCTTTCCTTCTCTGGAACAGTCATACAGGCCTCAAGGCAACTTGTAAAAGACAAGATAGTTCCACCTCCAGTTGTAAACTCATTTGAATTGTGCTCATCACAGAGCATTTCCTGCCTTTCTTACAAAGTCAAGTTGCTTCCTGGTCTTAAGCTAGATGTTAAACTGTCATCTTAATATCATCATAAAATAGTAGCTGTACTGGCTGGTGCTGTGTCAACTTGGCAGAAGCTAGAGAGTCATCAGAGAAGGAGCCTCTAGGTGAGAAAGTACCTCCATGAGATCCAGCGGTATGGCATTTTCTCAATTAAGGCTCAGCCCGTTGTGAGTAGTGGTGCCATCCCTGGGGTGGTAGTCCTGGGTTTTATAAGAAAGCAGGCTGAGCAATCCATGGGAGCAAGCCAGTAAGGAGCACCCTTCCATGGCCTCTGAATCAGCTCCTGATTCCAGGTTCCTGCCCTGTTTGAATTCCTGTCCTGATTCCCTTTGGTGATGAACAGCAATGTGGAAATGTAAGCTGAATAAAACCTTTCCTTCCCAACTTAATTTTTGGTTATGGTGTTTCACTGCAGCAATAGAAATCCTAATTTAGACAGTAGTGAACAACCCAAGTCAGATTTTATAAGTGACATGGCAGCTTTGTTGGGATAGAAGATCTCTGGCTGTCTCCTCAAGATATTATGTAGACCCTTCGGGAGAGTTCAGGAGAGACATCACTGAAAGCCTGTCAAACTCCTGACATGCCACCTCAGATCATCTCTTGATCATTGTTTGGAGTTCTTGACATGAGAAGTGGAGTAGGCAGAGGCATTGTAGCTCATAATTAGAAGTGAATCTTAGCGTACAAACGTCAGCACTGCTAGAAGAGGAATATTAATCTGACTGATGTCAGTGAACTGAATAGAGTCAGCCTGGAGAGAGAAGAAGGAGGGAATGGAATGACTCTCCTCATTGCACAAAACCTTCTAAGCAGGAAGAGAGTGGCAGCTAAGAACCAGAGCACACCACGGTCTACTTTCAGAATTATATCTATGTTAAGCTCCTTTCAATTGGGAAGAAAAATCCTAAAGTTTTGACATGTAGCTAATCCCATGTACTCTACCTCAGGAATGTAAAGTAACTCTAATCTTAGAAAAAGTGTATATGTATAAGTCAAGTCCCTAACCTTAACCCCCTGATACTGAGCTTGCTGCTAATACCCAAGAACCTAAGAAAAGAATAGTATTTGGTATAGATACTGAGATTATTAAAAAACATTTTTAGGGTTTTTGACTTTAACTTAGCTACTGGTAACCTATGTACACAAATGTTTTGGTTGTATTTTGCACCAGGTTAATTTATTTTGGAGATTCCGTGTGTGTGTGTATGTGTGTGTGTGTGTGTGTGTGTGTGTGTGTGTGTGAGAGAGAGAGAGAGAGAGAGAGAGAGAGAGAGAGAGAGAGACATCAATGTTGAACAAAAAAACCTGACATTCATCTTAGGGGCTGTGAAGGTTGCTAAGTGGGCAAGAACCATTCCTATACAGGACTTAGGGCCTGAGTTAGAGTACCCAGAACCCAATTACAGCAAAGAATGGTTATGCATGCCAATATTGTTGGCCCTTGGGGCAGGAGACAAGTAGCTTCGGGCAACTTGTTGGTCAACCAGTCTGGCTAAAATAGAAAAGCTCTGGGTTCGGTGAGAAACCCTGTGTTGGGGAAATATATAATGCAGAGAATGATAAAGAGGGATACCTGACATTCTCTTCTCTGCATGTAGCAGCAACAAACATCTGCATACACATGTATACAACACACACACACACATACGTGAATGCATGCACACACACATGCACTCAGGCATAGGCACAAGATGATACATAGATGATGGATAAATGATAGATAAAAGATCTATAGATAGAGATGATATAGATAGATATAAATATAGAGATAGAGGATAGATAGGTAGAGATAGCTATAGAGAGATGATAGATAAACGACAGGTACATAGATATAGATGATAGATAGATGCTAAATCCAACCCTGAGGTTTAAATCAAATTGAACAAATAACTAATTAAAGTCAGGATGATAGAGACCTTTCAACTGAGAAGTCGGGTACATTTCTACTTGCAAACATTCACCATGCTGATTTCAATCCAGTTCTTCCAACTGCAACTTAGGAAGTAGAAATGCAGAAGAGTCAGTAGCATAACTTCCCGCTATCCTGGAGAATAGTTACTTTGCCAAGTGAGTCATCCAGTTTGACACTTCTTAGTTAGGCTAAGATCTCATCCTTCTAAAACTATTACTGATACATCAGCAATTCCCAGCAGTATAAAATAGCTCATCCACTACACAGCCCATCAACTATTCTTAGACCCACTCAAGTGTCAATGGCCTTTGAAGAGGCTCCTGAAAAATATCAAAGTTCAAGTGGTCACTGATGGAATTGAAGTTAAAGACAGAGGAAAGTTTAAAAAATTTACCAGTGTTTCCTACACATAAGAAGAAAGAACATTCAAGCCTGTAAGGAAATGCCATTTGAAAAAATCAAGATTGGTTAGAATTGAAACACGGCAGTAAAAGCATCAGTCTGGTAGTGGAATTAACTTGGAGCGGTTTAGAGCCACAGATCTAAGATTGTCTAGCGAGTTCACAGCATGAAGGATTGGCAGAGGCTAAACTCGCTTAACTAGCTTTTGAAAATATGGGAGAAAGTAGAAAAATAAATACATTGGTGATTTGCTGCTGAATGATCTACTGGGCATTTGGAATGAGTCAAAGTTCCCAGGGACTTTTGTAGCAGACTCTAGATCAAACCCAGCTCTAATCTGGACCCTGTGGCTGCATCTCTGCTGGTCTTTTTTCACAGTTACTTGGTGGTGTTATCCTAAAATCATATCGTACTCTCCTTGGGCTTCCCTTCCATTGGCCAAGGAATCTACAAAACATTTTTGGATGTATTATTCTACCTGGTTTTCTTGAAGTCCTAATTCTTACATAGGGTAGAATCTGTTCTTGAAGATATTCAAAAGAGAAATGGAGTTAGGGTCAGAAGAATTAAGCCTACACTACTCACAAGTTAAGTAATCACTTAAGTTAAGCTACAGCTCTGAGCATAGCTTTCCTATTAGCAGACATAGTTTATTATCTGTATACACATGATTCCAGATGCAGAAATTGTAATGGGATAACAATTTCCCAGAACTTTTGAGATGCTCATTAGCTCCATTTCTTCTTTTACCATTCCAGATAGTAAAATATCTAATACTATAAACTCAGAATTAATACAGATAGTTTTTAAAAATAGAAATGGTATACAAAACACATTTTAAATAAATGGTTACTGTTTGTTTTAGATAATTCATAGAAGTCATTTTTGTCATTCTTGTTTTGTTGTTGTTTTCAAGATAGGGTTTCTCTTGGTAGCTGTGGCTGTTCTAGAATTTTCTCTTGTAGACCAGACTGGCCTTCAACTCAGAGATCCACCTAGCTCTGCCTCCCAAGTGCTGAGATTAAATGTATACACTACAATCACTAATAAAGTAAAATTATTGAGAGTAGAGATTCTTATATATGTATTTCAAATCTATATGTTTATCTATCCCTGTATTTATTAGAGTATCTAATATGTATATATACACATATTAGATATGATATTAGACAGTGTATATTTGATGAATTTATTTAAATTAAAACTTTGAAAATCTGATCAATAATTAATAAATTTAAGGTTTTGAAACCTCAGTTCAGTCTTTTGGATGTCAGGGGTGACAGTAAAAATGTACTGAATTCCATTTAATTTAAATGCATGTTCATTGTTTTTCAGCAAATACTACCTATGATCAATGGCTTGTGTTTGGTTATCTTTTAACATCTTTATAAAAGATATAACTTGCATACTAAAAGACTTGCTTATGAAAGTACCACTCAGTAGTGTTTAGTATAGTCACAGAATTGTGTAAACTCCACTGTCTGTAGTTAGCATCCTTTCTCTACTCCAAGAGCAAACCATAAGCCTGTTGACACAGCGACCTCAGGCCCTTCTGACCCAGTCCTGGGAAACAGTAGCTGATAACTCTGTGGATCTTCAAATGTAGTTGCATTGGCTGATTTTATTTTATTTTGTACATTGAGCCAACCTTCAATTGCTGGGATAATCTGCACTTGGTAAGTATTATTAAACTTCTTAAATATTGCTGCTGATTTTCTGGTACTTACATAAATTTTCTCATCAATATTATAAAGGTATATGGTTTCTTTTTCTTGTAATGGCTTTGTCTGGTTTGAACACCAGGGTACTTGGGCCTCATGGAAATAGTTATAGTGTTTCATTATTATATATTTTGAAAGAACACATAAAGAATTGATATTACTCCTTAGATTTTACCAGTGGAATCTGTATCTTTGAGCCTTTAATTACAAAAAGTTTCTAAATAACTAATTTAATTTCTTTACTTATAATAAATGTATTGGGATTTTAAAATTTCTTGACCAGTCAATTTTAGCTACACGTGTCTTTTAGGGATTTTCCCACTTTGTTTAAGTTATACAACTTGTTCTTTCTTTACCATTGTTCTTATTTTTAGAAAATTAGCAAATAAAGTCCTCTCCTTGATACTTACTAGTTAATATAATAATAGTTTAATTCTTCCCTTTTTCCTGGTCACCCAGGGTTAAGGTGCGCTAATTTTATTATCGTTTCAAGGAACCAACTTTTGGTTTCATTGCTATCATTTACTGTTTTCTATTTTTATGGCAATGATTTTGCCTTAACCTTTCTCCTTCTTTCCTTTCTTTTTCTTGAAAAACCCCTGAGAAAGCATGCTGCATTTTCATTTTCGTGTATAATATTCAGTTTGATCATGCCTCTTCCCCTAGTGCCATTGCTGCCTTATTTTTCTTTGATCTGTTTATTTGAGAGATTAACTTTGTTTTACTTATTTTTGGATTTCCAAAATTTTCCTTTGTTGTTAATTTAGAATTTTATTTTATTTTTGTCTGAGAATGTAGTGCATAATTTCAATTTTCAAATTTGTTGAGCTAATCTTATGCCCTACATTAAAATCTACACTAGGTGAGTGTTACATTGATCTTTCTTCAATAAAATTGCTTTATCATCTCATTAAGACTTTTGTTGACCCTCTGTCTAGTTGTATTCATTACATAAACAAAAGGAGGCCATGAATTAGAAAGAAAGTTAGGAGGGACAAATAGAAGGATTTGGATAGAGGAAAGGATAGAGGAAGTTATATTATATTATTATGATTATATTATAGCCTCAAAACATTATTTAAGAAATTATGAATATATATTTATATACATATGTATATATACATATACATACATATACACACACACACACATATCTCCGTGTGTGTGTGTGTGTGTGTGTGTGTGTGTGTGTATGGGCATATGAATGAAGGTATTTACATAGGCCAGAAGAGGGTATCAGATTTTCAGAAGCTGGAATCTACCACTACCTGAAGTGGGTGCTAGGAATTGAAAGTGAGTTCTGAGAGAATAGTGAGAGTTTTGCTGCTCAGTCATCTCTTTAGTGTCCTTCCTCTCATTATTTAGAAATTATTTTTTCTCCTGGCCCTCTGGGCTTTTCTTATGCAGTTGTGTTGGGTGGGAAGAAGGGGGAGGGGGACCTCGAGAAAGTCCTAGAGACCTGGGATGTGACAGGCTTCCAGGACTCAATGGGCTTGACCTTAGCTGAAATGCCCAACAGTGGGGAGATGGAACCTAAAGAAACCACCTCCTACTGGATAGACAGGGCCCCAGTGGAGGGATGGAGTCACCAACCTACCTTCAAATATTTTGACCCATCATTGCTCCTTTCTAAAAGAAATGTGGTGATAAAAATGAAGGAGAGACTGACGGAAAGGTCAACTTGGCATCCATCCCATGGACAGGCACCAAACTCTGACACTATTACTGATGCCATGTAGTGCTGCAGACAGGAGCCTAGCATGACTGTCCTCTGAGAAGCCCCATGGCCCCCAGAACATATGTAGCAGAGGAATGTCTTGCCTGGCCTCAGTGGGAGAGGATGCATCTAATTTTGTAGAGACTTGATGTCCCAGGGAAGGGGGATGCTGGGGAGGGGAGTAAGATAGGGATAGGTGAGTGGATGGGTGGGGGAACATCTTCTCAGAGGCTAAGGGGTAAGGGAATGGGGTGAAAAACTCTGGGAAGGAGGATGAGGAAGGGGTCAACATTTGAAATGTAAACAAATAAAATCATTTAGAAATAAATTTTATTCAATAAAGGAAATTTAAATAAAACATGCTGAAATCTCCCCCAAACACTTTAATAAATTAAAAGATTGTGGAAAGACAAAATAAAAGATTTTTTTTTTTTTTAGTTTTTGAACAGTTATATATTTGTTAATTTACTTTTATTTTTGCTGTATTGGGTATCAAACCAAGGGCTTTACCAATGAACAACATTTTAGCTTTTCTTTATCTTAAGAACCATTAGCTGAGAGAGAGAGAGACAGAGAGAGAGAGAGAGAGAGAGAGAGAGAGAGAGAGAGAGAGAGAGAGAAGCCAATCTTGTTGAATCTTGTACAAAGTCATCTCATTTGTTTTTTCATTCAGACCAAGAAATTCTGTTTAGCCCCCACTGCTGATCTAATCGAACAAATGCTAGAAACAATGTAGGGAAATTTGAGGCAACATCCTCCATAATAGGAATGTGTGACCAAATACCTAGAAAAGTTAAATTTATCTTAACTGTAAAGAATATAATTCATAGCGATTGCAGCATCAACAGTTGATACTGTTTTGAAGACTCAGTCTATAATGTCTAGTTGTTCAGGCCTTTCAAGTTTCTACTCAAAGAGACACATTGTCCAATGAACACCGAAAAGATCTACAAAGACCACTAGCAGATATGACATTCTATTTTAAATGAGCACCAAAGGATGCTGTGCCCAGGCTTGCGTGAAACAAATGTCAGAATGTTTATGGCCCCCAGAACCTAACCTGACACAGAGCTGGAGGAAATTGGTGTATGAACTTCTCAGCTGCTTCCTCAGCATATGTTCTCTCAGGAACATCTCCCACTTTACCTCCCAGGCTTTCTTCACAGTTACCCTTCTCTTTTCTGTAATAGCACACCCTTCCTTGGCTGCTTTCTCTTCCCTCATTCACTTCTATACTTCCTTGTGGACCTTCCCAGTAATTCTTTGGTACCTGAATTCGTGCCTCGGGCTCTGCTGTTGGAGAATCCCATGATAAGATTCAATGGAACCATGCATAACAGAACCAGAACCTAGATAACTGGAAAGGAGGAGAAAATTGTTGATAAAGGAACTAATCCACGAGGCAGAAAAGGACATCCTACATGTTTGGAATGGGAAGCTTACTGACTGAAGACCTAGCTTTGGTAACAATTTTATTCTACTTGG
>JADRCD010170430.1:0-23422 GCA_019843815.1 Montemys delectorum | reverse complement strand
GCAGGGAGGGGGCAGAGGTGATCGCTGAGTCAGCTCTGTCCCTCAGAAGCTGAGAGACTCCTGTCTCTGCAGTCCTGTGACTCCCCTGCACTTCCTGAGGTCTATGTCCCCCGGCTGGTCCTGCCCTAGCAAGACCCCAGAGACAAAATGGAGGATCTCACCTGAGTCCTTGGGCTGAAGCCGGCCTTGGGGGGAAGTCCTTCCCTAGCAGGCCGGGGGCAGAGGTGTTCGCTGATCCAGCACAGTCCCTCAGAAGCTGAGGGACTCCAGTCCCTGCAGTCCTGTGGCTCCCCTGCACTTCCTGAGGCGTATCCTGGAAATTTTTATGATATATTAAAAGTAGTTTTGTAAGAGACAGCAAATTCTTTTCCCTAATATTGTGTTTTTTCAAACCTTGATGGAGAAATTTTCCCCAAAAGTAATAACTTAATTCCTAACTGAAGTCTTTAATTGATTTACTTCAATTTTAAAGTTTAAATAATTAAAAAAGGAAGATGGCCAGAATTGTTGCCATTTTGTAGTCACCATTTTGCAATGGTCTTGTTTGATTGAAAATACATACCCTAAGAAAAGTGGTCCTTAAAAATACTTAATCTAATGTCTCCAAAGTTAACATGCAAACTTTTAATATATCTTGCACTAATGCCTATCTTGGCTTTAATCTATTCATTTTTTATACAAATCAGAGCATTTTTGTCTAGAGGAAATCTGAAATATTTCTTTACATGAGACTCAACAAATTTCCACTTCCTAAACTTAAGAGAAATGATTATCTTGTTTAACAAAGTTTCAATCTCCTTCAAAGCCTGCCAGTTGACATTTTTCCTCTTTTACTGTGACTTAGACTTTTAATATAAATTCTCAAATTGGAATTGGAAAGCAATACATTTGGAAGGAGAAATAGCTGTTCATTATGTATGTATACACTATGATCTAGGGGATTGGCTAGATATTTTGCTCATAGTATTACATTTTATCCTCTTCAGAAATTTCTGGGATGGGAACAAAATAAATTGCCCAAAGTCATACTCACTTTTGGTAACAAATCTCATGTCCATCTTCATGTCAGCTAAGGTCAGAGAAAATTGGTCATTTTATTCTATCTTACAAAAAGTCACAGAATCCATATTTCTCTTTTATCATGTCACTTCCATGTTAAAAAAAAATAGTGGTTTTAAAGAGCAGTGTGAAGAAAACGTAGCAGGTGAATCATGGGAGCACAGAAGCCATGCTAAAGAGGAGGGAATCCACCCTACAGGAAACAGAGTTTCATTATTTGTGATAGAAAGCTCTACAAAGGTCTGGTGGAGATAGAACAATCTAGAAACAAGGGAGACAGAGAAAACAATCTCAGCTATGAAGTGATATCATTCTCCCTCAAGTAGATTCACTGAGTATAAGGCATGATGGCCACACTGGTTTTTAGAAGAGAAATCAATAAAATCTAGTGACTCATTAAATGTATGAAGGGAAAGTAGTTATTGTGAAAGATGTCCATGGAAGATCAGCTGACACAGGGAATTGGCTGGGTAAGGAGTCTTTCTCTTTTGCTTTTCACCTTGTACATTCACTGCCATTCTCAGTCAATTTTCAAGGTCTGTCTCCTCATCCTACAATCATACCAAATGATTAAGACAGTTCAACTATCACCATTTACCAATGCTTGAGCCTTAACTTTACTGTCTATGAATATCCCAATGGCTTACCGAACTGATTAGACTAAACTCTATTGATTTCATATATTCACCCGCCTTTTCAAGAATCCCTATATTGAAATATCCAATGCATAAATAAATTCAGAAAATGTAAAATTGGGTTGAAACAAATAAAATCTGATAATAACCATTTTTTTTAACCAAAGAATGTAGTTATCTGTTCCCAAGCTCGATGCATCATGAAAGCAGGCAAGATGCACTGTTCAGGTTTCTCATGCTACTATCCCACAAAGTACAATTCAACTAGATGCTGAGCTTTACTCCAGTTAACATCTCGTTAACATTGTGATAAGACTGGTCTAAACATCTCCTCTTCATCTAGTCTCTTTATCGAATCCCTGTATGATGTTTATCAGTAAGGATAGCATCCTAGCAGCAAACACGATCTTAGCAGATTTTGTTTATCTAAATGTAGTCATAACCTTCTTCACTCAGATACACAGTTATCTTCTTGCCAACCTTCCATAGCCCCTGCATTTGGATAAAGATGCTGTAGCATTTTCATGGTTTTTATTTCCATTTTTCATCATATGCTACAGAAAAATCATATCTTCTGCCTAGTTTTTATTTGAAAATCTGCTTGCCTGCCAGTTTTGGCAGAGAAAACTAAGAAAGAGAGTCTGGCAACAAAAAGACACCAAACAGCAGACAAAACTTAAGGTCAGCAAAGGACTGGCGCTCTTCAACCTGTTACATTGCGTGTGAAATTAGATCTTATCAATGTCAAACTCACTCTCGAGCAAATGTACCCCTGTGGAAACTGCACACTGTGCTTCAAGCCAAATGATAGAATAAAAATTCCAATGTATATGTTTCTGGAGCAGAAACTCCCCCAAAGTATTAGCATAGCATTGATTCATCCGTAGCTAATCTCAAAGTATCTCTGGGAGAAAGTGCCTAACACCACCTTCAAAAGCAGATGCTGTGGGATTATTGGATGAAAAGCAAGGAGAAGCCTTGAAGGAGTTAGCATGCCGTAACCTGTGGAGATGCTGCTTCTAAAAGGTAGAGGCAACAGCTCAGAAGATTATAGTAGTAAGGAATAGAAGACCACACCTTTCACCTCTCTTCCCTCCCTCCTGTCTATTCTGCCTCTCCAGTCTTGATTTTTTTATTCCATCCTCATTCATTAACCATCTACCAACTCTATGCCAGAAGCTATTTTTAATTATTTATTTACTTACTTTATATCCTGATCGATCACAGCTTCCTCTTCCTTCCTCACAACTCTATCTCTCTCACCTCCTGCCTGCCCATCATTCATTCTTCCCTTTCTTCTCAGAAAGGGCATGCCTCCCATGGATACCAATCTGCCTTGGCATATCGAGTTGCAGTAGGACTAGATGTGTTTTCTTGTATTATGGCTAGACGTGGCAGTCCAGTTAGGGGAAAAGGATCCAAAGACAGACAACAGGGACAGACCCTGCACTTCCTGTTAGGAGTCCCACAAGGAGACTGAGATGCATAACTGTTAAATCTATGCAGAGAGCCTAGGCCTGTCCTATACATGTTTATTTGTGTGGTGGTTCAGTGACCGTGGGCCCCTATGGGTCTAGGTTAATTGATTCTGTAGGTTTTCTTGCAGTGTCGTCCTTGACCCTTCTGGCTCCTTCAATCCTACCTCTCCCTCTTCCAAACTCCGCCTGAACTTTGGCTGTGTGTCTCTGCCTTTGTTTCCATCAATTGCTGGGTGACACCTCTCAAATGACAGGACCCAAAGAAGCTAAGTAATAAGGGCCCAAGCAGGGGTTTGGGGAGGCCACATGAACCTCACTAAGTAAAGGAACTAGAATAGACAATGGGGGTAGGTAGAGAGAAGGAATTGGATGGAGGAGGGGCTGAGAAGGAGAACAGGACAGGGTGGAGGGAGGCTAACAGGGGAAATATAGAAGGAGAGAGTACTTGGAAAGAGAACTAGAATCACGGAGGGGGAGCCTCTCTGGGACAAGCTAGAAATCTAGGAAACTCCCAGGAATCTATAAGGTTGACCCTAGCTCGGACTCCTAGCAAAGGAAGATATGAAACTTGAAATAGCTATCTCCAGTAATAAGAAAAGACTTTCAGTGGTGGCACTGGGATACCAATCCAGCCACCAAACCTTCCACCTACATTTCGTCCTGCTGTGCAGGAGTAAAGATGGAGCAGAAATTGAGAGAAAGGCTAAGCAATGACTGGCCCAGGTTGAGACCCATGTCATGAGAAAGAGCCCACTGCTGGCACTAAGCATATTCTGCTATACTTTCAGAAGCTATTTTTGATATTAAAATTATAATGACGATCAGTCAGGAAAAAATGAAGAAGGGAGAGAAGGGGACTCGTGAGCAACTGGTAAAATCAACAGACTTGAGAGAGTGATGAACTCCATGTTTATGTTTTCCCCAAATTCACATGTTGGAATCTTACCACCCCTGTGGGAGTATGAGGGAGTTGCATTTTTTTCAGTGAAAATTGGATCAGAAGGCAACAACCTTATAAGAGGAAACAATTTTCTTCGCCCTCAGAAACATCACCAAGAAAATGCCATTTATGAGGCAGAAAGAGGGCCACGCTGTATTCCAACCCTGAAACTATGAGAAATACATTTGTTTTTGCATCTGATGTGTAGGTGGTGGCATTTTGTTCTAGCTGCCCCAGTGGCATAAGGTACCATAGAAAACAGAAAATTTCATCAGCATAAGATGTTTGGTGCATATATTCCTCAGACTTAAGTCTCTGAACATATTTTTAAGGGGTGAATCAAGAGGCAGCACAACACCATCTCAGGAAAAGTACCAAAACAAACAAACAAACAACAAAAACACCCCAAAGGCAAGACTTCAAATGTCTTTGGTTTTCAAATATATGTATTTTTGATTGGAGAAAGCTAGGCTTTGAAGCATATGGAAAACTGTAAGTCTTGATAAGAATCTTAATGTGGATAGATTTCCCTTATAACACTTTTTAAAAGTGGTAGATTGCCAGGCTGTGGTGGTGCACAACTTTAATCCCAGCACTGGGAAAGCAGAGGCAGGTAAGTCTCTGAGTTCAGGGCTAGCCTGGTGTACAGAGCAAGTTTCAAGACAGACAGAGCTACACAAAGAAACCCTATCTCAAACCAACCAACCAACCAACCAAACAAACAAACAAACAAAAAACCAGTAAATTGAACTCAGAATAATCCTCTGTTAAAGGGGCCCACAAACCTTATAAAATGGGAAGAAACACTTGTAAAGAAGATGTGATTAGAGATGGCATACATGTTCTGTGCACAGAAAACCCAACTGTGAAGTTCTAAACAGAACAATAAAATCATATTTCTCATCAACATCCTAATCCTATATTTCTCAGAAAAAAATATTTCCAAAATATGTTAACCATGATCATAAGGGAAAGTTTGGAAATTGTGCTTCTAAATCAAGTGAAACATGTATCTTTAGTAGAGCTCTGTAGACCAGGCTGGCTTTGTACTCAGAGATTCCCTTGCCTCTGCCTCTCCAGGACAGGTATTAAAGTCATAGACCAACACAGCTGGAAATTCACCACTTTTAAAAAATGTTATAAGGGGATCTATGCACATTAAAACTCTTATCAAGACTGTTTAATAAACATTTCAAATCATAGCTTTTGTCAACCAAAAATTGTATTTTTGGAAAACCCAAAGATATATGAATTCTTATCTTTTGGGTCTTTCCTAGTCTCTTAAGTACCTGTGTACATCATAAACCTCTGGTAAGCGGGTATAAAGAGATAGTGTATCCTTTCTTTATAAACTCAACATTGCCATGAAATACTCTGTATTTTCAGAGCTGTGCTGTAGGGAAGAAAATAGGTTGTCCAAAGCCACCCACCAGATATTTCAAACCTGGTCAATCACTCTTCCTCCCACCTCATTGTAATCACCAATTTAGTGAATGGCTCTCTAAGTTTGATTCCATTTTTCTTGCTTTAATCTCTCTCCTTTACCCCAAAGAAAGTGTTCTTCTGATTGCCTGACCTCAGATAGCTCCAGTCACAGAAGACACCCTGCCGATCTTAGGAGAATTCAAAGCTCTTTGAGCGCATCTCTGAGGCCATGTCTATTGAAAAACACATCCTTCATATCAGACCAATCCTAAGAAAGTTTTCAATGTCTTTTTATACCCATACTTTGAAAAAATTATAAGATGAGCTCTGTGTACATGTATTAATATGTTTTCAGATTTTATTCTGCCATACCTTGACCTCACTTTCTAATGTTTGAAATATTCCAAGAGCATGAATTCCTTTACTTTAATCACTGAATAATTCATTCACATACCAAGTTACGCAGGAAACAAGTACTACTATTGGTTAGTTGGTTTTCTGAGACAAGGTTTCATACTGTGGCCCAGGATGGTCAGTACCACCACTCTCTTGTTAATTATGTCTTTTAGTTTTTTAGACTATAATGTAATTATGTAATCTCTACTTCCCTTTCCTTTTCTCTAAACCACCCTGTATGCTCTGTTATAAGTTCATAGTGTCTTTTTTACTAATTTCTGTCATGATAGATGATAGACAGACAGACAGACAGACAGACAGACAGACAGACAGATAGATAGTCTATGTAATGTCATTTGTATGTATATTTTTAGGGCTCAGTCTGTGATACAGGATCACTAATTAGCAGGCTCTTTCCTGAGGAAGACAATTTCTCAGCTTCTCAGCATTTTCTGGTTGCCTTTCCTTCTTGTCTCCACTTGCAGTGTTTGGCCATCCTTGCTACATATTTATTACTGTTATCCTTATTCAGCTCTTGTTTAGGCAGTCATGTGGGCAAGAATTTATGGGTGTACCTTCTGACATTACTAGGAGATACACTATAGCTAAGACTTTATACAGGTTTCCATTCCTTCCATGTCCCTAAAATGTATGTGTATTTATGCAATGAGAGATAACTGTGTAGTTTTTCCTTTTATACTGAATTGTACCCAATTTATTCCATTGAGCAAAAATACATAGAAAGACCTATACAGGGACCACATCAAGGTTCTGGAAGCATTGACAGACCACCATACCTGTACAAATTGGTTAAAGTGGCAGATAACTCCTCAGAGCTTCCCTGACTACCCTTTCTCCATCCCGTGGCTCTTTCATACTCTGCCTCTTCCGTGAATTTCAGCCCAGTGGTTAGTCTCACACATCATCTTTTTCACTCCCTTTCTTCTTTGTTATTCCTTTGCCTGTCATATGTTCCAGAATTTGTGCTTTTAAGAGTAGAGAGTTTATTTGTCTCTGTATTTATTTTAATTTATTCTATTAGCACCTAGTAGAAAGCCAGTAATATTTGCTAGATGGAGGGAATGCATGGATAGATGGACCTTGTTCTTTATCCTACATCACACATTCTTTTTTAAATTACTAAAGTGTTTGATTTAACCTAAGTAATCCTAAAATTAAATCAAATTTTCCCATAAATTTATTGTCAATTCAAAGGAAAATCTATCTATCATGTGCAATTATATCTTATCTCTGAAGAGGAACCAAATAAGAATCTGGAAAAGTAATAACCAGCCTGGTTGACTTGAATAAATATCAAAATGCATCATTTATATGAGAATCCTGCTTTCATCTTTATCAGAAGTTGTCCCCTGGATGAAATTATTTTAGGTATCAGGGCTTTGTGAATGTGCCTGGCTGACCCAATAGTTATATAAGTTTGCTCCCTAAATCTTTACATAAAAAGGACTATTTCTAAACTCCATCTGCACATGCTTTGAATACTATTATATGGATGATTCACAATTATCTTTGAAAAGAAAGCAAATATCATAGACTTCTTCACTGCACGGAAGGCATGCTAGATGCGATCTCTGAAGTCTTGAAGAATGGGTACCTTTTCCAGAATAATCACCAATGACAGACTTTGATCACCAAGCACCTGTTCATTTCTTTTCTCCACAATCTCCATCAAGTCAGCCACAAAGCCCGTTAGGAATGCAGTTTTGAGTTTGTCTGGATGAAGTGGTTAGTAATTAGTTCCTTTTACATTTGGCAATTGTGTTAACACAACTCAGTAGGTGTCTTGTTAATTTGTTCATTACTAGGTGGATGAAAATGTGCATCTCTTCTGTGAATACCAATTATTCCTAAATGAGGTAATTTTACCAAGACAGTGAAATTTCCTCATTCTTCCCCAGTTTAAGAATATTACTGCCAAGAATGAACAGTTTCAAACAAAGAAAGCCGTGGGAGGTGGAGAATGGTCCCCTTCCATGGATAGTGGTGGGAGGCAACTGAATTATTTTTACAGTCTTAAAAGGAAGGCCATTTCAGAGTGCACAAGATTTAAGAAAGGAGAGACTGGGCATTTTTAGTGTAGTTATTTCTGCTTCTTACTTAGGTAGCCCTGGCTCAATGAATTGTCTTTACAGGATTAAAGATTAAAGGGACATGTCACAAATGGGATGTAAGAAGAACAAAGAGTAATCTCACTATCATCTTCACAGTAGTCCATGATACATTAGTGGACTCAGACCCTCAACATCTTCTAGGAAGAGATGCCAAATCACATTTATATCTTCTGCTCTGTTTTTCTCCCATCTCAATCAAATAGCTACATTAATTCTGGGGACAGCAGATCCCAAGGGACTTTTTGTCCTACTTTATTCTTTATCAGACAAAATGTTAACTAATCTACTGACAAGCCTTCATGACTAATTTTATGGCCACTAGAGAAGCAAAGAAAATATAATTGCCTTAATCCCTGGTACCACAGACAGGTTAAGCCACTGACAAGCTTTCATAACTATCTGCAAAGTCCTGGAGAAGTAAGAAAGATCTGATTTGCTCCATCCTCAGTAGAAGTCATGAGTCATGGAATCCCAGAGTGGCCTGTTGTGAGCCTCTCTCTTCATCAGCTACTCCAAAAGAGCTTCCCCTGTGCCACCTATGACACTTTTTGCTCCCTCCACCACAGATAACAATTTCTTGTCAAGAAATTCTAAGAGTTTGTGCTTAACTTGATATTTTATTATGTCTCACATGAAAGAATCACTTTACAGAAATCTCATATCCTAACTGGTAGATCATTTGTGTGAGCTATTTACATTTAAGTGGAAGTAAAAAAAGAGAATATGGGCAGTACATTGTATTCCATATAGATGGTGATGAGATTAACAGTGGGTCTACTATATAGAAATTTCACAATAACTATTGCTACTAATAAAGAGTGAGTATTTTTAGAAAGAAAACATTAATAAACAATTGACAGTTCTCAGGTCATCAAGCACTATCCCAGCTATCTTACATATTTCTTAGAATACCTAACCTCCACCTCAAATAACCAGGAGAAATAGAAATCCCACTTGTCCAAGAATGAGAATTTTGAAACACAGAGAAGCTTGGTATGTGCAATATTCTATCTCTGTTAGACAACAGTGCACTGAGGCCTTGCTTCTTTTAGTATCAATAACATTTGGAGATCAGGATTTGGTTCATATGACTCTCACAGTATTTAGCAAGAAATCTTCTGTCTGATGAGTATAGGATCACATCAATCATAAGAATTGATATTTTAGCAAGACAGCATGCATTCAGATCCTGGTTGTATAGCATTACCTAACCCCTTGAAGGTTCCATTTCCTCTTCATTCAATGGATAAAATCACAGCACTCCCTCTAAAGGGTTGGGGGCCTCATGCTTAGCACAGGGTTTACTCTCTAGAAAGGACTCAGTAGCAACTAGCTCAATAGTAACCTGGAACATAAGAGTAGAAAAGCAGTAGCTATTTGCAGGAGAAATAAAATACTCTGTGCACGACTTTTTAAAAGATAGGATTCTTTTGTTTCATTACTTCCTTCTCAGACCAAACTAGAAACAAAGGCCCACTCATCCATTCTAAGTGTTCACACAGCATGGCTGTCAGCTCATAAATCTTGGTTGTCTGTTCACACCTTAAGAGCAATAGAAGGAACATTGAGCAGGAGGTGTCTTATTCCACAGGGCACTGCTAAAAGCAGGACTGAAATAATCTGCACTTTTTCAGTCTGAGACCTGATGGATAGGCTCCTTGCTTAAACGTGGAAAGGGGATGCATAACGGGGGAAAGCAGGTCTCCGAGTTGAAGTCTTTACAATGTCAAACACCACAGATGTAGGAAATCTGTGGAGTCCAATGAAATGGGGACACCTGAGTTAAAGACAGGCTCTGGGAGACATCAACTCAGTATGTTTTCCATGTTGGATGAGAGCCAAGTCCCTGAGAAATTCTGCTGTCATTTCTTTTCACAGCCACTGGCAAACAAGTGTAAAATGTTGCAAGCTAAAGAGACAGGCATGGTGGCAGGGACTTAACAGCAAAGTTAAGTAGATGAGACAGAAATGTGCTTCGGCACCCAAGAGAGCTCAAATATGGGAGATAGGGAGCAGAGGCCAATGTACTCTGATGTCTGTAACACTTAGCCATGGCACACTCTTCCAATGAAAGAAGTATGCACTGTAAGGCAACAGTGAGTGGGATGGAAGCCATGTGGGGTGGCTGGATCCATCTCCCTTGGGTCCCTTCCTATTTTACCATACTGGAAGCCTGCAGCTGGGCCTGAATATAAACTCTACTTCTTCAGGGAAGCATATGTAGAATGTAACGAACTAATGCTAACACATTCATTCAATTTCTATTTATTGACATGTCATTTTTCATCTTGACATTTTTATTCCCAAAAGGGCTGTTTCATCAGACATGGAAGAAGAACATCAACAAAGGACGATGTCTTTATGATGCTTTTTGGTTCACTCCATAGCTCTTCCAAGACCAAAGACTACAAGGAGGGTTTTACCCAGATGGCTTCAGAGACAATGTGGTCCCACCACAGAAGCCTGTTCTCATGGAGCATGGCATCTGGTCCTATAGGATGGTAGTGGCAGGGGGTGAAGGGGGTTGGGGGGGCATCTTTGCGGTAGGTAAGATTTCTTTTGTAAAACCACCATATGACACAGCCTTAAAGGGAATCATCTGTCTTTGCCAAGATTCGACCAAAACTTCAAGGGAATTTGAATTTCCTTACTATGGATTTAAAGACCTCCAAAGAGGGAAGCCCAGATTTGAAAAGAACAAAGGAGCCAACTAAAACTTCACAGAGGCTTCAACTGGATCAAACCTGAGCGCTTAGAGTTGCCTATTGTCACCTGAACAGTTGTAACTATTAATTCCCAAACCATAAAATATCCTTGTCAGGATCTGTGTTAATTTTTCTTTGTTTTGCAGATGAAAAAGTGAAGCACTCTGAGAAGATGAGGAGGTATGCCTGCGGCCCTTCTGTGACTCACTGCCAATCTAAGAATTAAAACTCTGAGCTCCAGACTTGCAGCTCCAACCTCGAACCATCAGGATCAGTCTTCTTAGAGCCACCAGACAATGGCTTCAAAGTTTTTATGGCAATTAGAGTAGGAACACTGTCTCCTACTAGGACACGCCCTCCAGATTCTCCTGGACCTTGCTTGGCAGGGTTATTGCCAGTGAGCACAGAGCAGGAGAACAGAATTTAGTGCTTGAAGTCATCCAATCTCTAGGCAGACTTCTTAATGGCAGAAATCAGGCCTTATAAGGAGAAAAGTCTGAAGATGGGAATCCTCTCTCTGACATAGCCTGGAAGGAGGAAAATTAGGGTGTGGGGAGCAGAGAACCAAGGAGCTCATTTGTTTGTTCTTTAACTTGAAACTGACCTTAACTGAGCTAAACTAGTATTATGCCATAACATTGTTTCTACATGATAACCCACGGTTCCTGTGTTAATTCTTTTTCTGCTTTACAAATGTATACTATATATTAAGAAGCACTTTAGATAAAAATAGAACTCAGAGATTTCTGCTTCATTTGCTGCCCTCTGCCAGGTAAGTAGTGGCAACAACATTCACAGACATTTCCCTGTATTCTAGACTAGCTAGGTTTTAAGGGATGAAGCAGAGATGGTCACAGACATTATTTCAGATATAGCACCAGAATTCACATAGGTGAAAATATATTCAATTGTAAAAAAAGTAGGTGTGCACTAATGATAAGTCAGACAAAATGTCATCTTGTTTTGTACTGGGTCAGGGGAATAGCAGATGTTCCCTCCTAAAAAATTAAAGGCAAAAACTGGCAAATTGCACTTATTGTCCAGGTTCTCTTCCAAAAAGACCTTATTACCATCACTCTTCTTTACCTAATCATTTATTTGTTCAACTCACCTGACCATGGGCACTGGCTTTCCAGACTAGAGCTATGTTTCTTATGCTCCAGAGAACTTGTACAGTTCTCCAGTCTTCCTCAGATCTATGCAGAAAGCACAAGTAGAAAGCCCACAAGCATTCCTCAGGAGCAGTACTGGAGCTGGTGTTAGGCTAAACTATCACACCCTCATCTTACATTGGGTCCTCTCCTATCTGAAGACTGAATAGGGTCTTCATAGGCACGGGAACTTGCAATGCTTGACGCCCTAGCTCTTTTGCAACACTGTGATCTCCAATAACACTATCTCACACATTAGTTCCTAGAAATGGAGGTAAGGCTTCAGGTTACATCACGAAGAAAGGAACTCTTGCTTCATTCAGCTTTAACCTCTCATCTTTATTTTAATGGCAATTTTCTCCAAAATGCAACTCAGCCAAATGTGACCATTTACTACAACTGCCTGAATCTTGCTTCAAGCACTTTAAAATACAGTAACCAATTTAAAGGTTATATTAAAACTTTTCAATAATTATGTAAGCAGTGATGGGAAGGTTGGGTTTGATATTCACTGAGAATAATTTGGAGGAAGAGAGTCACGACTCAACTCTGGCTACATCCCAGGACCACTTCCTACTTTGAGCTTCTTTGCACCTGGATGGATGCCTTCTGCCCCAAGTCCTCAGAGCCATCTACTCAGCCCTTCACAATAGGAGGCAGGTAAAACTTCATCAAAGAGAGAAACAAAGTGGCCCCACAGATGCTGCTGCCAGGGCTTTAGCAGCCAGGTTAGCTTTGTTCCGATGCCATTCTGTCCGGCTTAACAAGCAGATATTTAGAAAAAGTTTATAGAGCGCCTAAATGAAAGGTTGTCTGTGGAGACGTGAGCTGCCAGTGGGTACCACACATAACAGCTGGGTGTAGACAAAGCTGAAACTGGCTGAGAGCAAAAGAAGTTTGATACGGGAGCAGCTGCTCCCAGCCCCTGCTAGAAGGAAGGCTTAATCATCTGGCACCTAAGAGTCTGGAGAGAGAGACAAGGCAATTGGGAGTATTCTGGGTGTGATCCTCATCATTACATTAAATACAAATGATCTATTTGCAGAAATTGGTTCCTTGGCTGGCCCTAACCCAGAGTGACATTTCGCATCCAGAACCTGCTTACCTAAGCATGGAAGGACAATGGCCACAACAAAAGAAGGAAGAGTTTCAAGCAGGGGATTAATGCTTGGGACTTAATACTTGGGAAGGAGGGGCCTGACAAATCTTCCAAGGTAGGACACAGTATGGGAAAGCACTGTAAGGTTTCATGGTCAGCCTATGGTATGTGGGACAGGCCAAGAGAAGAACTTTTTTATCAGTCTGTAGTGACACTAAATTCTTCCCGAGCCTGCATTCCTTTCAACTGAGTGTTTTGTTTTGCTTTGTTTAATGTGTATGAGTCAAGATGCCTTAGAAAGACTACTGTGTCCCTAATGCGCCAACCTGATGCTTCAAGCTCCATGTAATGACACTATTACTCACCCATTCAGTTCTTCTTTTGCTGCAAATTAAAATCAATTAGAAAACAACTGCCATATTTGCTTCTAAAAAACAAAACAAAACAAAAAAAAAACAAAAAACAAAGGTTAAAACAAAAAGAAAAGACACAGCCCTTAAACGCATGTCTGCCTCTCCTGTTTCAGTTATCCATCTTTTAGAACCAACTCTGTTAAGGCTTTTTGAAAAAGTAGAGGTGTAAATTGCAGCCATCTTATCCAAAAATCACTAGACGCCTCATACATACACCACTAAAGCGAATTCATGTGCAGAGGGAGGGAGCTCTTTCTGACTTGTGAGCATATTTTCTTTTATGGGGAGGGGGAATGCAGAATGTAAAATCAAGTGCTTGAAGTAAACAATTCAGTAGCTTTTACTAAATCATAGTGTTTTACAGCCTGTGCTTCACGTAGTTGCAAAGGCCATTGAATCACCCCAAAAGGGAAACCAATGCCCATCAAGCATGTTACTCCCTCATACCCCTAACCCTGTCTTCCTGGACCAGACTCAGTCACCAGCATATTTGAGAAGAGTGCTCACACATCCTTTGTTGTGGTGGACTCAGTACTGCTATTCCCAGCCCTGCCCCTTCCCTCCCCCGCACCCCCTGCTCCATCCCCGCCTTCTCTCCACACAGTCATATTGGGTTAGGGGTTTGTTCAAGGTCTGACCACAGTTAAGATCTTGGGTCTAGACACAAATGCTCCAAAAGACAAGGTTTCCACCACTTCAGGATTGCATTACACTGATCAAAGCCACCACAGTCATGAGGCAAGCTTGCCACAGTCTTTCAGGACTATTGTCATTATTCCTTTCTGTGACAGCAGGGATTTTCCCGGAAGCCAAATGATAAACCTAAAGTTCATTTTACTGAGATTTATTTAAGAGATCCATTGTATAGGCAAAAAAATCCAGGTGGCCACATCAGGTTAAATGCTCTTCTGGCCAACAGATTTGTATCTGCAGAGAGATTTAAAATCATAAGCCCTAAGTCTGCAACCCAGGCCGCCTCTGCTGCTCTGGGGTTTTACAAACATGCACACTAACTTCCATTATAATCCTCCTATTTTTAGTTACACATAACTTTTAAAGAAGTTTCTCTTGGAAAGTTTGAAGGTTTTCAGCAGTTATTTTTGTGATTCTTAAGGAGGAAGACCTAGCTTTTTCCACCTCAGAAATGCCAATTTTTTTCCCTAACATCTGACTCAAATAGCCAGATTGTAAGGAGCTCTAATCCCTTCTCTTGTGCCTCACTTCCATTCAAGGATAGAAGTTACACCAAATCCAAAAGAAAATAAATCATTTAAAAATATTTTCCCCTATGTACTGTTAAAAAAAAAAATGTCTAATAAGGTTCATTTACATTGTTACCTGAGGCCATGGGGAGTTATGCAAAGTACATTGCATAATTCCTCCAGGCTGTTAGGAAGGGTATTTCCTCCACAGGCAGAGAGGAGAGAATTTTCAAAGAGATCAGGATGTCAAAAGAAAAAGGGAAAGATGGGGGGAAAAAAGTTAATTCTGATGTAATGGAGTTTTTTTCTGTCCTTTTCTATTTATACTTTGATTTTTATATCTATATGTATTCTTAGCATAGCTTACAAACATCATAAGTAAGTGGTGTTGGTAAGACCTAATATCCATGAAAATATCTTAGGTATTTGATCTCCATGACCATGTTCAGTTCTGAGTTCTTCCCCTTCCCATTTCAATCTGAACTTACTATTATTTCTTTTTTTAAAGACTGTCAAGGAATCCAGTAGTGAATACAGCATCCCTGATGTTGTGGCTAATTGGCAGTTCAGTCATTCGACATTTATTTTTAGCATTTTATTCTTTCTTTTGATTCTCAGAAACACTTCTGGTGTATGGATATGTGTAACTCAGTTTATTTCCAACTAGAAAATATCACCAGCTCTTCACTAAAAGGGACTTTGCATCCAGTTTAAGCCTCAATGAACTCAAGATCATATTGAGAACCTAGGAAAATTATAGATCTATAATAAACTGGATATTTCCCTTTTGTAGAGAGTAGCAAATTTAAGTCTCCAGTTGCAAGTTCAATATGTACATACATATGTAAAAATTAGAGCAAATATAACTGTACCATCGATCATATGTAGCCAAACTCTATCCTAAGCTCTCATATGCACATCTCAGTAACCAAAGTAGCACACCAAGATAAGAAAAAAAAATGGCCATCAATCCTTCTATTCAATAATCCATCTTTCACCTCTTGGTAGTACTCTAGTAATTTATTATGCCAAAGAAAATGTTCTAGTTACATCAGAGTAAACAAGAAAAGAATGGAATGATAGGAAGCCTATCAAGAATGGGGAAGTAACTGAAGTATTGACTAGAATATCTTCATAACATAACTAATAGAAGCAATGCTTATACCAGCTCATGATTGTATTAATGCTTATCAAAACATTAATAATTAGTCAGGCAGTGGTGGTGCATGCCTTTAATCCTAGAACTTGAGAGGCAGAGGCAGGTGGATTTCTGAGTTCAAGGCCAGCCTGGTCTACAGAGTAAGTTCCAGGACATCCAGGGTTATACATTGAAACCCTGTCTCAAAACACAAAACAAAACAACAACAACAAAAAACAATAATTAATCTGAAGGCTATTGATATAAGCATTTACACTTAGTCTTTCTCAGGGACTTAAATCATCCCTTCTTCTTAATTCTTTGGTCCTGGGTGACAATGTTTTTGTCCTTTGCCTCCATCTTTATCCTTCATATTGATAACAGAGTATCAAGTCACTACTTCTACTTACTCCACAAACATTAATTAATGTTTGCTGCTGTGAATCTTAGCAACATGCTAAACCATGTGATTCAGTAAAAGGAAAATAAGCCACTATCCTACAAATCCAGGCTAAGAGAGCAAAAATATAAAAACTCAGAGAAAAAATATCATAATTACTAGAATGACAAAAATGAAATTATGTTTCTAAAAGGAGGAGGAGGAAAGCAAAAGGTGTAGGAAGAACACTGTAGGACAATGGTTCTCAACCTGTGGGTCATGACCCTTGCTGGGGTTGAATGACCCTTTCATGGAGGTTGTCAAAGACCATCAGAAACCAAACATTTTCATTATGATTCATAGTAGTAGCAAAATTACAGATATGAAGTAGCACTAAAAACAGTTTTGTTGTTGGAGATCATCACAAAATAAGGTACTATATTAGAGGGTCACAGCTTAAGGAAGGGAGAGACCATTTTTTATAGAAGAAGCTGAATTTCATCTGGCTATGCAAGGAGAGCTCACAGGAGAAAGACAAATCCAAGGTAGGAAAATACAGACCAAAGCTCAGGTGACTATAGGATATGCCGTCAAATGTCTTATTTATAGACAATCCCTGGCTCCTATTACTAAAATGTAACCATTTCTTATAAAAAGACTGACAACATGTCCTCTAAACGAACACTCTCATGAGTCCAAACCCATGAAAATTATTTTGTTTCCTGTAAAACACTTTATGATTAAAACTTTTCATTGCTGACATGCTACTAGTTTAAGGAATGCTGAGGGGAGAAAGAGTGAGAGAGTCAGAGACAGAGACACACACAGAAAGACAGAGAAACAGAGAAAAGAGAGAGTGGAGACAGAGAGAGAGAGAGAGAGAGAGAGAGAGAGAGAGAGAGAGAGAGAGATTTGGCAAAGTAGAAAACAGATGAAATCGTTTGCTGTATATGACGCAGGCAAGAGAAAATATTGCTTACCAGTTCTCCAAACATTTTGGCACCTGACAACTTCCTCACCTTAAAGAATAATTATCAAGTAAACTTCTCCTAATTTTCTGAGAAAACACCAAATTGATTTCCAGAGTGGTTATACAAGTTTGCACTTCCACCCACAATGAAGAAGTGTGCCCCTTGTTCCACATCCTCGACAGCATGTGCTGTCATTTGAGATTTTGATTGGTATAAGCCATTCTGATTGGTATAAAGTGGAATCTCAGGGTAGTTTTGATTTGCATTTCTCTGATGACTAAGGATGTTGAACACTTCTTTAAGTGCTTCTTAGTCATTCGAGATTCCTCTGTTAAGAATTGTCTGTTTAGCTCTGTACCCCATTTCTAATTGAGTTATTTCATTTTTTTTGGAGTCTAACTTCTTGAGTTCTTTGTATATTATGGATATTACCCCTCTGTCAGATGGAGGGTTAGTGAAGATCTGTGCCCAATCTGTAGGCTGCCATTTTGTCTGATTGATCATGTCTTTTGTCTTACACTTTTCAGTTTCATGAGGTCCCATTTATCAATTGTTGATCTTAGAGCCTGAGCCATTAGTGTTCAGTTCAGAAACTTGCATTCTGTACCAATGTGTTCAAGGATATTTCCCACTTTCTCTTCTACTAAATTCTGTGTATCTAGTTTTATGTTGAGGTTCTTGATCAACTTGGACTTGAGTTTTGTGCAGGATGATAAATATAGATCTATTTGCATTCTTCTACAGATAGACATTCATTTAGACCAGCACCTACGTACTCACTGATAAGTGGAAATAAGCTATAAAGTACAGAATACCCATAATACAGCCCACAGACCCAAGGAAGTTAAACAAGAAGGAAGGTCCAAGTGAGGATGCTTGAATTCCACTTAAAAGAGGGAACAAAAAAGTCATGGGAGGCAGAAGGAGGGTACTAACTGGGTGGGAGCACAGTGGGGAGGGAAATAAAGGGCAGGAATAGGTGTGTGGAAAGACAGGAGAGAAGCCTAGAGAGCCAAGAGAATGAATGGAAATCTGCAGCAGATTAACTGCAGAGTAACCTTAATGGCAATACCTAACAGTGGGGACATGGAACTTAAAGAAGTCACCTCCTATAGCCAGGCAGGAACCCCAGTAGAGAGATAAAGACACCAAGGAATTCATAAAATTTTCAACCCAAAATATGTCCTATCTAAAAGAAATGCAAGGATGGAGCAGTGACTGAAGGAATGGCCAACCAATAACTGGACTAATTTGAAACCCATCCCATGAGCAAGCACCAGCCTCTGACACTTATCAATGATGCTCTGTTATGATCACAGACAGGAGCCTAGCATAACTGTACTCTGAGACACTCTACCCAGCAGCTGACTAAAACAGATGCAGATACCCACAACCAACCATTGGGCAGAGCTCATGGACCCTTATGCAAGAGTTTGGGGAAGGGATGTAGGTCCTAAAGGGGATAGGAACCCCACAGAAAGATCAAGCCTCTCTAACTGGACATCTGGGAGCTCTCAGAGACTGAGCCACCAACCAAAGAGCATACAAGGGCTGGACCCAGGCTTCTGGCATATATGTAGCAAAGGACTGCCTTGTCTGGCCTCAGTGAGAGAGGACGAGCCTGCCTAATCCTGCAGAGAAAAGATCATGGGGGGGGGGGGATGCCCAGCAGAGCTTCACCCTCTCAGAGACAAAGGAGAGGGGGAAGGAGTTGTAGAGGAACTCTGTGAGAGAGCCAGAAGAGGGGCACTGTTAGGGCTGTAAATTAATTAATTAATTAATTAATTAAAACAACAACAATAGAATTAGTAATAGTAATGGTGAGTACTACTAAAGTAGGATGTGTAACTCCATATCTGAAAAGCCATGTGGGATCTACATCTCCTGTATGGTGTGACCTACCTGCTGTAATATGCTAGACATTGATCCTTGGATAGAGTGAGAGATAAGTCTGAGAGATTTCCCTTGGTATGTTTTGTGTCTTTTGCATGAAAGTAGAGTTTAAAAGCCTAGTTACTCAGCATGAAGTGAAAAGCAAAACAGATAGCACATAACCCTGAGAGAACACTTCAAGTCCTCCAGTGAATGAAGATTAGAAGGAAAATACTTTGCAGAAATGAAATCACAATTTGCCTTGTTTTTTAACTGTCTTTTATTCTAGTCATTATTCATCCACTCTTTCTTGACTCCCCCCTTTCTTTCTATTTTCAACATATTTTTTGTTGAGAAATATGTTTAGAATGAGTTTATAGACTTTTAAAGCATAATTTGACTCCAAATCAGGTAAAAATTATCTGTTTTTAACCAAAGATATTTTTCTAGAAACTTTGCTTTTACGTGGAGATAGAGAGAAAGAGTCCTTTATACTGCATGTTATCTCAGGATGAAGTTTGATTAAATTTCATTAAAATATAGGAATATATTTCTGATTAACCTACAAATGAGTTTCTGATTGCCATCAAGGTGCACCAAGCACACAGAGATGGGCTGAGCTTCTTACAGAACAGCAGGAAGCTAATGAAAAGGTATGACCACAAATGGCAGCCAACCAGCCTGGCTTCATCCACACCCACTAAAGTAGGACATGTAAACCAATGTGGGTGGAGTACTGAGACAATAATAACAGAAAGTGATTTAGAAGAAGGCAGCCTTTGTCTATAACACATATGCCTCATTACCCATGCAGAAAGTGTGAAAGGGAGAGGAGAAAGAGAGAGGGGATACTCTACTAAATTGACAATCATCCATTCCATTTCATGTGACAATAGATATGTAGGCTAATTAGTATTGACACACTGGAGATTTTTGGCTCAATGTAGAATTTGAGCAGAAATAGCTTAAATTATTATTTTGATAAATAGTATTGCCAAATGCTATAATTAGAAAGGAAGGAGCTATTTTAAGTTCTATTTGTATGTGTACCCCAATTATGGTCATCATGTTTAATATGATGGTAAAGGGTGGAGGAGTACCTAAATGTTTGAAAAGTTTCTTTTCAAATGGGAAACATATGATTTCCTTGACTCATCTCTATTTTTAAAGCCCAAAGTACACATTACCCATTTGCTGCAGAGATGAATCACAGTGGACATTTCATTTTCAATGAAATCCCATCTATCTTCAGAACAAGATTGGTCCATCACTTACAGTATCAGAAAGGCCATGAACAAAACAAAAATCTCCAAATATTTATCCCAATCTAAAGAGAGTAACTGAATGTACTGGAAGGGTTTAGTAGAAAGCCCCAACTACAGAAAGCCTAATGAAAGAAAAGGTAGGAAGTGTACAAGCAAAAGGAAGTGACTATACTCCTGACTGTAGTCCTCTGCAAGTTTGTAGATAACCTACTAAAACAAAATGTGGCTTGTTGTCAGAGGAACCTGGGCCTCAGTTCTAAATCTTGTATGTAATTGCTGGGTGAGTATGTAATTGTATTTTCTCACTAGTTGTACTTTCCCAACCTGTGCAACTCAGCCAATTTGCATTGCCTGGAGTTTTTATAAAGGTTGTAGAGACTACATGAAGACATGAGCTCCAAAAGAACACGGCTACTAATCCATTGCTGATCCCCAAGGGCCAAGTAGCAGTCTTGATGTTCAGGCATAGTAGCATTTATTACAATCACTCAGCAGATGTTTGCATGTGATAGATCCTACTCTCACAATATTCATATTTCAACTCAATAATCAGCCTATTAATAGGTGATATTATTACTCTGTTCTATAGGCACAGAAAATGATGAATTGAGAAGGTAAGCAACTTTTTCAAGGTTATATGGAGGAAAAAGGTGGAATCTCAGTACTGATTCTTGAGTGACATGGAGAAGTAATAAGAACTCAACAAACATATATAGACTGAACTGAAAAACTCCCCCACACACAAACAGAGTCACACTCAGGCACAAGGCACTTTGATGACTGACTCCTATTTTGTCTTTTGCCTTCATAGCCTTGAAAACAAAAGTCAAGTAATAAAACATAATTTCTTCCTTAAACATTATTATAGGAAGCAGAACCTTTATGATGGACAGGGGATTACATGAAAGTATACTGAAGACTAAGTTCTTTGGCACAGAGCAGTTTGCTATATGTTGTTAAAATAGGAGAGTATCAGTTGAGTAATTTAACTTAAAAAAATTAGTCAGTTCAGGGTTTTAGAAGATATAAAGTCCAATATTATGCTACCCAAATTCAGTTTGACAAAACAATATTGATCTATTTATGATAGAAAATCCCATTTAAACCTTCTGCCTATTAGGCCTCCCCTCTTTACACCATTGAGCTTATTGTATATATCTTTTAATATACATTGAGGGAATGTATTCAAACTGCAGCACAATGGTCCCAAATGAGGACCATTTGTTTTCTCTTGTACAACAATTTTCAGTATCTTAAGACATCATTTATTGTTATAACAGAGGGAATGGCTGCTACTAACATTCATGAGTAGAAAACAGAGACAGAGGTTAGCATTCTCTAATGCCCCGAGCATGCCCCACAATAGTTTTTAACCTAGATAACACGAGTACTGAAGCTGCAGAGCTTCACAAACCCTATCTAGAATTAAAGGTTCTAGAGGTTGGATGCTGAAACATAAAGTTACTCAAGACCTAGAATAGTCATGACTGGCTTATTAATAATGAAAGGTATTTTTAGAATGATGCATTTTAAGTAAATATGGGATGGAATACTTAAGGAAAAGGTGAAAGCTTTCTCCAGTCATCTGGACTTCTAAACATGAGTTTACATCTACACATAATGGATACTCAGACACAGGAAAACTAGAATCAATGGATTAATTCTATCATTGGTCAAAATTTTTTGAATTGTGCTAATTTTTATGAATTAAACAATCAAGACTAGGAATAAATATTACAAAAGAGTAAGTGACATTTTCTAAAACCAAGAACTAACTAGAAGGTATTTCTTCTTTTTATCTACTCTTTGACATGAGGTTCAATTTGAAATGTTGTGGATATTGAATCATATTTCTTTCCACCCAAAAGCCATACATCACTAATGAATGACCCCAATTAACCATCAAATGACTGTTGGAAATCCAAGGTCATGTATAATGAGAACATAAGGCTTATAATGTCATCGTTTCTTTCTAGAAAGTGTGTGCCTGTGTGTACATGCATGCACATGCACAGTATGTTCAAAAAGAATATGTTCTAAAAAACACCAAACCCAACCATCTTATCTATGCAAAAAAGTCATGACCATCATAGAACAAAAGTGAGTGAAATGACTTCAAAACTTTGTTGCCAAATTTCATCAAACCACATCCCATGAACTCACATAATAATCCTAGGAAGACATTGTAAACAGAATTAAAATCACATCTTTGGAGTCAAGTGTCTAAATGCATACTCTATTCACCATTTATTAGATCTCTAACCTTGTACAAAATACTTAATTTTTCTGAGGCTTTACCTGTGAAATTTTGTTGGTAAGTTAATACCATAAAAATTATCATGAAGAGAATTATCATGTTCTAATTGATAGAAAGGACTAATTATAGTGATTAACTTATAGGTACTCTAAAACGTCAAATAATTGCTAACTATATAATAAGTATGACATTGCTAATATACAAAATTGTTTCAGCCAGGTCTATGTTTGAGTTGTCATTTTAAAGAGAGTTAGTATTTGAAAGATAGAGAACACAAGTTGTTTTCCTCTGGTTAGTTTGTCTGTTTAGCTCTTGTCAACACCACTACTAGAATGGCTTCTTCTTGGTGCATTTGGGGAAGCCTCAGTATCCCCAAGGGACTACTTTATAATTTGAGGTATTACATTCTGGGTAACTTCCAGTGATTCTTAAGAGAAATTTTCTGGATACCATAATTCAATTAATTAATGAATAAATCCAAGAGTGTAGTACCACCAATATGATCTCAGCCTATCCTGAGAGGTGACATATTCCCCCAAATAAACCTTTAAATACTAAATTACTTGCAGAAAGCAAGATTAACATAAATGATAAAACTGAGATTTAAAATCTCCTGGCTATGCTTTGAAGTTCTCTAGTTGCTCTGATGTCTGCATTTCTTTGTTGACTAGAATAAAATCAAGCTAATTACTATTACATTCCTAAATATCAATTGGATTAAAATCATATCCAAAGCAATAATGTACATTGAGCATGCTATTTTAAAATATGTAGTAAGAATACAACTCAAACTATTCAAATACAATAAGAAATGTATGTATTAGACATGTGAATACCCTATGTATAGGATCTAAACTCTGATGAGCTAGCTTCAGTAAACACAAATATACTCAGGAGATACACTG